>JAFBJT010106511.1:47798-166673 GCA_016785325.1 Chascanopsetta lugubris
GCACGGCAGCAGGGTTCTGACGAGGCAGGCGGGGAGGGGGGGGGAGGGGCGGGGCGCATGAGGAGTTTAGAGGATATTTTCATTTTCATTGCAAAAAAAATAAAAAATCTCTGCATCACAGTGACCAAATCATGCCAGTTGCTGTCCGCAGGCGTAACTAGCGTAGCGTCAGCTGGATCCCGGATTCCACCCGTTTGTAACACGTGGCAACAATATGTTGAAACTCCCACAGGTTGTAAAAGGGGGAAAATAACATTTTTCTCTGTTTAATATGAGACATGCTGCGTTTACGGCGCTGCAGGCTGTTTGTGTTTGGGCTGACACACACGTCGTCACGTTAAATGCACCCCCCCCCCCCCTCCCACTGCCCCCTCCCTCCAATTTTACCTGTGGCTTCCTCTTTCATGCTGTCAAACGTAACCCCGGAGGAATACCTTTGCTTCTGAAGAATCAAAGCCTTCTGCAGCGGGAGGGAAGGAGGGAGGGAGGGAAGGAGGGAGGGAGGGAGGGAGGGAGGGGCTTTTATTTTGAAATCCAGGCTTGAATAAATTATGGCAGCCCCTTAACGACTATGTTGAGGCATGTGCTCTGTTACGTTTAATGTGTTAGCGGATGTCTCTCACATGTTTTCTTATGCACTGCTCTGTGGTAACATAAATCAAAATCAATAACAATCAGACGGATCAGCACCAATTACTGCGTGGTATTATTGTGACAATGCGGCAGGTTGATATTTCATGGTCTCTAATCACCTTTACAAACATGGTTTTGCTTTGACTGCCGCAGAGTACGGAATATTTCTCCATTAGCACGTTTTCTTCTGCCGTGTTTAGATCTCATAGCCTCCGTGACGTCTCTCTTATATTAAAACCAATCAGTCTTACTGACAGGGGCAATGAGCTCGCAGGAGAGCGAGAGGAATATCAAGCATGTTGAAGACTAGGGGGGAAAAAGCCATTCAGTTTTCCCTCTAATCTCCTCCATCAGGCCCCTAAAATCCAATGGATTAGGCCCCGCAGCCCCGAGCTCACCATCGTGCTGGCGGCCATCGGTGCATGAAACATCTTTTATCACCTTACTTTCATTTCAGTGCTTCACGCCAAGCTTTTCCTGGTCCCCGCGTTTAAAAAATGCAGTCGACACTCCTCGCAATTTCAGATGGACGCATGCAGGAGTTTTTACAAGGAAGGCGGCGATGTTTGTTCTTGAGATCGGAGCGTTAAAGAGAGAAAGAGAGAAATTCAAATCCTCGAAAAACAGGCCGGTACGCACAGGCGAGCACGGGTTTCGGAAATGGGAGCCGAGCCAGACAGGGGCAGAGCTGAAGGTCAGCGATCCATCATGCGCTAGTTAAATAACTAAAATGGAAATCAAAGAACAATAAAACAGGGAATCGATAGCGGCTGAAGCTCAGGGATCAGACCCGCTCCTTTGACAGGGATTATCAGCCGAAGCTCGCCGCGGCGTCCAAATGGCAGAGGAAGGCGAGCGGCTCCGGCTGCAGAGCAACTAGCCGCAGCTATTTCACGCACATTCCTCTCCCCTCTGTCTGGCTGTTCCTCCAGGCGGTGACCTTTGCAGTAATATTTCCATAGACATGCTGTTAATGGACACGGCTGACATATAAGTGTGCCTTACAAAGTTTGACATCCAGGATTATATAACCACAGAGCTGACTGTGCAGGGGGGGGGGGGGTTAGAGGTCTTCAGGCAGTTGTTCTCTCAACCTCGATTAGATGATTAGTGGTAATTAGTTAATAGCACCCTAATTATGTCATTAAAGTGTGAGTGCAGAATGAAACACAACAAACTTGACTAATCATGTTGGTGCTGATTGGCGGATTGTTTCTCTTCCTCCTAAACGAGACCGGATTTCTCAAATCGTTCCATTTATTCCGGAAAACTCATTTTCCCTCTATTCATGGGGACACGTCCGAGAAGAGAGTCACATCATCATTTCACTTATTATTATTATTATTAATATTTCTATGGTCCAGAGTCAAGCCATTTTCAGACTTGTCGGTTCAATAGAGAAACCGAGAATATGTTCACACTGACACCTTTTCATACGAGATGTCAGCAGCAACAGACACATCGTATTGACTAAGACACTCAGGACTGAAGCAGGAGATATCCAGGGATGGGAGATATTGTAAATATTTTCATAGCTTCCTTTAGTTTCCTGTAACTGAATTTTTAGACTTCTTGATGTGTGACTCAGACCAAACTTTAAAGCCAATTTGACATGGTGGTTTTGTTTGTTTTACTTGTATCTGCAGTAATTTGTCCAAAATGTTCCAATGTTGAACCAAATGTATCATTCTAGACTATCGTCCCGGAGCTGGATGTAATTTCATATTGCAGGACTTTTCTCTTAACCTCCTCCCTCATTTTCAAGTATAGGTTGAACATAAATGTTATCAGAAATTATAGTGAAAAATATACTGATTGTTTTCAGATATTCAATTGCAAGGGAGAATAGAATGACTTGAATTGTACCACTCATGTCTGAGAAATTGTAAGAACATACATTTTTATTAAGGCCTCATGATGAACTTAACGCTGATGTCGATGTCAAAAGATCCTTGTTAGACGACAAACTTTACACGGCGAGTTAGTGCTAACACTGCTGTGCCATCAGTTTAAGCTGATAATGATCATTCTGATATGACCATTCACACTCATTTTGCATGACCATGCACAGAAAATACTGTATTTACTGAATCTTATGATATATATAAATATATACACATTCACAAATTCCACCACATTTTTCTTTAGGAGATGTCAAATCATCTCAAATAGACCCATCAAATGAATTATTCTAATAGCTGACATTGTTACAATGAGTAATGCAATCTATTACATTTTCACATACTACCATTATATTTTAATCTTTGACAGTATACAGCTAATCTGTGTAATTTTTTGCTCTTATTTGTTAGAGGGTGAAATTGTACTCTTCAAGGCCATTACATAATTCATCCAATTTATCAAGGTCTGCTCCTCACTCCTATGAATAATGGCTAATCAATAGCAATAATGATCATTAATAGGTTGTATTAGCTGTGATCTCACATTGGTTGGTTGAATGAGCAGCTTCAATGGGATGCTGAGAAGTGGAGAGAGGTCCGAACACACTCTCCTCTCCTGTTTGTTGACTAGAATGGTCATATACACTGCAAAAAATCACACTCATTCACTTATATTACATTGGTGTTCTTTACTTAGACGAATCAAGTTGAACAGATGCATGTTTTGTTTCTTTTGTGTGAGTAATCAGAGCTCTCCTTAGATTCAGTGCCATATCTATGATTAGAGATTTTTTTTTACTAAAGCGGTCAGTGAGTAGGTTTGTGAGGGTCCATGTCGTAGAAGATACCACACCCCCAGCGTCCCTTTTCACCTATGGTGGCCTTCAGCTGTCATAAACGCTCATCTCTATGGCCACTGTTTGGTTTGGTCTTTCAGGGCTACTCTAGAGATATGGTGGTATAACATGATGGAAATATAATTGCCTCATTCTTGGGTAGCAAACATACCACAGTTCTGGCCATGAATGGAATGGTTTCTATTTATAAAGGTCTTTATCAGGTCTTGATGAGCCTTCAAAGCTCTTTACAGTACAATTTATACTCACTCAGTCACACAAACATCCTGCATCTATTTGTATCATCTACGAATGCAAGGGACAATATGGAGTTCAGCATCTTCCCTTTAATCTTCTTTAATCCTTGACACTTGGGTGAGAGGACAACTCCTCTAACCCCTCATCCACAGCCACACAGCAATGAAAATAGTATGATGAAAATTGGAACTAGTAAACTAAATTGTATCTACTGTTATGTAAATACAGCAATGCTATATTTCAATGACATTCATTTGTAGATATTAATTCAAGTTTACACTGTAGGAAACATTGAACACGTCGACACAATGCACATGTGAGTGCATTAGTTTTATAAGCGGTGTTAAGTAGCTGTGATTGGTTGTGTCTCGTCCTTTACCTCCAAGTTCCTTCACATGGACGCTGCAGAGGAAGTGTCCGGTCAACAGGTCCTCAACATTCGAGTGAGAGCGCAGCACTTTCACTTTGATTACTGAAAACATGGAAACCTAATTGCGCTCATTGTTATGCCCCGTCACTTCACTGCTCAACACGCGGCTGCATTTCAATGAGCTCCTGATAAATCATGTCCATGCTGCTCGCAGGAAGCCACTCACCCAATGTTGCTCCAAGGACACTAAATCCCCAAATCAGGCTCTAACATGGGCTAAGTGGAAACAGCAGAGGGGGGAAAGTTAGTGGTCGGGATTGTTTGGTAACAAAGAGAAAAGAAGGTAAATTGTATAATGCATCTTCTTCAGTCTTCATTATTTATCTATCTATTTGTAAAGTTTCACCTATAGTCGGTTAATTCCACTGTTGTCCCGAACCCACAAACACGATGACTGCTGTCTCGAATGACCCGATCAGACATGAAAACAATACATCATCCTCTCCTGTACTCTGATACCTTGAGATCTTTCAAAACCAATTTTACATCCTCGCATTTCACACATTTGAAGAGGGCTGCCATGAACGCGTTTCATTAATAATTCATCCTCGCAGCGAATCCTGCGCGAGTGCTGCAGCAGACTGAGCTCTAACGCTTCCATGTTGCATGAATGGAGAAAGACACATTCTCACATACTGATACACTGCATGTGGGTCAGGTTGCAACTCTCCTGGGCGATGACGCCAGTCAGACCGTGACATCTCAGTGCAGAGGAGGATAAGTGGGTGAAGAATGAGGCGAAACAATGGCCGCACTGGACGTGTCAAAAGTTCCGGTTTTCACCTTGAGATAATAAAATAGTTTTAGGGCACTTACGTACAGCTGCCAAGGCCCGATGGTCACCTTTAGATTCTCCTCGTATGAGCCGTGACACATTTCCATAGATTCAAAGGTCTAGTTTATAAAACTAGATGAAATTATTTCTATTTCTATTCACAGATATATTAATGTATGCATGACTGATTCATAAATAGTTTGTTTTACCCTAGAATAAGCCTATTAACAGTGGTATGCCTTCTCAATGGAGAAGAAACAGAATGGTCATGTTGAATCTCCATGTTTTTTTTTACAGTAGCTCAAACTAAACAACTTTTTGAGTTTTAATGATAGCTCAAGGTGACCGTAGGTTCTGCAACATACTTGGAGGGGAAGGGTGATGCAGCTTCAACGTGCATTTTTACTAGAAGTTACAAAATACGTCACACTGAACCTTTAAACCCAATGAAATGGTTACATTAGTGTAATTACAATGGCATCAAACAAACCGAGACACGAACAGGAAAGAGAGCTGAACTGCGTATCACAGGCTCATGCAGTCACCACTTCTCACGAGAGACTTTAAATCTCTGCTAATTGACAGAAAGTCCAGATCTCATCAACTGTATCCCTTCACACCCTCTGTTATCTGGGTTAGGGTGAGATTAAGACACTGTTTGGAAGATTTGAATACATTTTTCAAAAAGGTCTTAAATGGGTTTTGTTCAAAATTCGTTGTTCAATTTGATAGTTGTTATGAGACATGGGCATGGATATATGTGGAATTTAGTGATATCTTGTGTTTAGGTTGCATGATGGAGCTGAATACCACCCACCTCACCTTGAGAGTCTACGGTGACTTTCAGTTAATCAAGCTCTAAAATGTGTCCCTTCTGGACTACTGTAGAAATATGGTGGTGCAACACGGTGGCTAACGAATAGAGTCCCTGCTTCTGGTGTAACTATTCAGTGTTTCTTAGAAGGTAATGGAGACATTAATATGATTATTTCATCATTTGCTTCTGTTGACTGATATAGAAATACTTTCATTAGTCAGGATTTTTGAAATTGTGGCTTCAAATTTTGGTGTTACAGTCTTGTGTAACACAATAAATTCCATTTAGCCAAAATTGGTTAATTAGCACTTTTATTTTCACAATTCCATTTTATAACCTGGCTCATTGTGGCTCTGACTGAATGCAGTCTAGCACATCGGAACATTCACTTTCCATGTGGCTGGCCATAGCTGTAATCGTTGATCATTTCCTGTGCAGCTGCGTTCACACATTCACTTCAGCCACAAACACCCAAGAAAAATAGAATATTTTCCGCCTCTCCTCTAAAAACCAGTGGCAGAACACAGCAGCCACTTTGCAGGGATATATCAGGGATAATGCAGACCATCAGAGAAGCAGTCAAGTCTTTGGGCCAATGGTCCATGAGCTGTTTAATGAGGACTCTGGGATTCTCCCACCACAGCTCAAAGGGCCATATGGCTCACAGCAGCTGCTTGCTAAGACTGCAGATCGCATGTGGTGCTCACAGCTCAGGGCAATGGTCGCTATATCACCGCTTTAATGTCGCTATACAATTAAGTGTTTTGGAAATATGCAAAACAGTCACATGCAAAAGTCGGCGCATCATTAAACTTCTTTCTTCTGCCGCGTTTCCTCTCGTGGCTTTTTATTTTGAAACACAATTCCTCCACAGTCTGGATCATTCACTTCTTCCTTCTCTGCTCTAAGAATCAGAGAGATAATGTAAAGATTTCTTTACATCCACCTGTTTGTTGGTCACCATTGACATTAAACACTAAAAGGCAGCATGACAACAGTAATTACCCTGCCATTATGTTCCATTAGAAGCAAGCTCCAATTACACAGCTGGGGAGCACTCTCTGTTTAACAAACACTAATATGCACAGACTTAAAGGAGGTACATTATGAAAGAGACACTTAAAGAGGACATATTATGAAAAATCCCCCTTTTGGTTTTGAAAAAAATGCATCCCCTGTGTCTATAGAAACTACCACAAAATAAAACATTTTCTCGCACTATGTACCTGCAAGCCCGAGCATCACTGCTGGCCACACCCCTATCAGGAAGGGCTGAAGGAGATTGTTCTCTTCTTCCACTCTGACAATTACAAAAATAAATTTGACGTTCTCGAATGATGTAATGTGTTAAAGATTTATTCATAGTCAAATATTAAATGTCCATTGATTCTGTGACCAAAACAAGCAGCAGAGGGAGGAATCACCAATAGCGAGGTAGCAATTCTATGAGTTAGACCTTTATTTCAATTTGGAAAATGTAAACAAGTCAGTAAAATATATATAATTCATATTATAATTTTCAAAGGTGTTGAAAAGGGGTGTGTTCACCGAGGACATGAGTGAATGAAGATCAATTTCTAAATATCAAACATGTTTGCCGTTTGCCAAACTTTACAATGCCCCTTTAAGCAGGAGTAAATAATTGATGAGCTGTGATGTTGGAGGCCCATCACGCAGCTCTGGGATTTCCGCAGCACTTCTGACCCACTTGTTTGGTGTGTAGCACAGCTTAACGTGCTTGTCATTTTTCCCAAATTTCATCTGATCTCTCTTCTTACAGCAGGGGAACGGCTGTTAAACAGTTGTTACTGTACTAGTCCAACGCTCCTTCCTCTCATCTGTCTTTGGAATCTCCGGGTTTCTGGGTCACGTACGGCGGGTTTGGCTTTCATCGGGCCTGGAAATAAAAAGGTAGACGGCCGGGCCCTAATCACCAGCGCTATCAAGCGTCTTCACTGCACAATACTAATTCAGCCTCTGCCACACGTCCACAAAGCAAGGCAGAAGGAGAATGTCATGGCTCACAAAAAACCCGAGTGGCCCATTTTTATCAGTCAACTGTGGAATTGTAAGATATGAAATAACCGCCCCCCCCTTCCTCCCTCCTCCCTTCTTCCTCGCCTTCTTCCTTGCTTGTATCAATATAGAGCAATTACAGGCTACAGAGAAATTGCTCATGCAACCAGGCAATCCATATTTCTGTCACTTTTGCACATCTTATATGCAATCAGAGGCATAATAGAGAAACCAAAAAACACTGTGTATCTCTTGAGAGCAGAAACTAACCGATGCACACCACTAATGCCCTTATGACCAGCCAGGATGGATAGAGTAGCTGCAGCTAATGGTGCTTATTTAGTGAGAAATATATTTGATTTTCTCTAATACTGTACCGAGCACTGCACTTTTCATGGTTCTTTTAAAAAGCGTATACAGCAGGCTGTAATGAAGTCAAGCCCTGATCAAAAACTTCCAGGGAGGTGAAATGGAGCGGAACTAAACATCTGGATACAGCGAGGAATGCTTTCCTCAAGGTGCTCGGTATAACCACTGGAGAGCAGGGCCGGCGCGCTCACTCTCTCCCTGGGCACATAACTGTGATTAATGTCTGCTATTTAAATAACTGCTTGTTTTGTCACATGGGGACAGCGATCTAACTGTGCGAGCCACTTAACGGACTCTGTTCATTTTATCTCCATATTTCTCCACTTTTGATGACTTCATGCCAGCTCTATTACCTGCAGCGTCTTGGCAGGTGAATCGTTTCACGTGCCTCCAGCCATTCCACTCCACTCCGCTGATGGATCATTCATCAATGCTAATTTGCTGGGTTCATTTGTTCAATGGGTTCATTAAGAAATGTAACTGCGTGAAAGAGCGGCGACGTGCGACCTGTTGTCACCAGCATGAATCACGATGGCAGCTGAGTGACATTCATTGATGACTTTGATTTGTGGTGACCTGGACACAGGGTGACAGAGTCAGTCCTGGGCTATTGATATGTATGGTGTAAACTTAAAGGCATAGTACGCAGGATTTGTCAGCTGTGAAGACATGCCCGTCCTTCCCTGCATGCACCAGTTGAACATGGATATGTTTTATTTTTTATTCTATGCATTTTATCGTTCGCATTTGTGTGACTTTATGGTTCTAGCATATATAAAGATGTTGGATGTGAGCGATGCAACATCAGAGTAAAAATAATGATATTTCTGTCCACATTTTTTTCAGTGCATTATGCTGTGTACCAGTGCTGTGAGGAAGTCCTGCGACCACTGGCAGGAAATACTACACATTTACAGGTACTTTACAACACTGAGGCAGTGGAGGGGGTTGGGGGAGGGGGGGAGGTATACAGTAGTAGCCCTGAATCACCCTCATCAGTAGGTGTCACTAAATCCTACACCTGAACCTTTAGAATACTGAAAAAAGGTGACAAAAATGTCTGTAGAATAATGACTTCGCATTTTTTCTATTAACTAATTAGATAATATTTCTTTGAAATGTAGTCAGTTGCATGTAGCCTTCTCGGATGACATATTTTTTTTATTTATTTATGAATTATGTGCATCTACATTGATCAGCTAATAAACACTCTATACAATGAACAATAAACTGAACATCAGATGATAACAGTGAAGATCCTGTTCTTCAATAAGATCCAAGTTGCAGTACAGCTACGTGCTCTGCTTCTATATGACATCAAACGGTTAGTTCAGACCTCTGAGATAAAAAGGAAGAATTCTTGGACACAATAGAAGTGTGAAAAGCAGCGGCTCTGTCCTTCCTCTGTGCTGTGGCCACTTTACTCTCCATCTGTCACACCAACACAGAGACTCGTGGAGGGAAAGTGAAGGTGATGGATGTTGCTCTCTATTATCTTGCAAAGTTTTTGGCCGCCGCTGCATTTTCCACATGGTAATTTCCCCTCTCTGATAAGTGAAAGGTGCAGAAGTGAGAAAGTGACTTTCCTCCACTCTCCCCGGTTCCTCTGCAGACGCCACGTTCTGCTCTTAAGCATCGAAAAAGCAGGAGGCGGTGACCATGGAATCTTGATGTACTGTCTTGAATCTTGATATGTCGATATGTGAAAGGGCTTTGTAAACTAGATCGCATAAGAGACAAGTCAACTGTGTCCAATTCAGAACTTCCACTGTATTTCCATGGTCACAGAGGTGGCACCTGTGAACATGGAGAGATACTGCTGTTCTTTACTACGGAGATGTGGGTGTGGTTTGTTCATTAAAACCATTTTGTGGTTATAATTTGTTTAATTTTTCCTTTGTTATTGAGAGTCCCAACAGACCCAACAGCAATCAATGAAGCAGTCATGTGGAAAAACTCATTTACTCATATACTTTGTAAAACACAATCCAGATTGAATGATTGGTCGATGTACCTGTCACTAACTGACCCGCCCACCTGCACCCTGACCCAATTGACACAGTGTTCAGTGTTAAACTGAAATGTATTTAGTTTAGTTATATTTTCGATGCCAGCGAACAGTGAATTAAACCTCCCCCACATGTGCACGAAAGAAAATCAAAAATGCAATAGTGTCAACAGACCTATTCAACCCACAGCACAATTGTGAAAGCCACAACACATGCAAATTCTTCAACATGTACACAAACGCTAGTGTGCAAACATAGCAACATGATACAAATGAATGTGCAACCAAAACATGAATGCGAAAGATACAAAAGCCATCACTTGTACCCAACATTTATTTTTATTTGTTCAACTTATTGCTCATTACTCTATTTCTGTTCCATTTTCATTGTTCTATGTTTTAAACGAGACTTTTCTTGCATGAGTGAGGGGAACATTCGTTGTATGTATTTTTGTACAATGACAATTAAATGAATCACACGAGCGTCACACGAGGAACACAACCACCCTGACATGAATGTCGGTGTGATGACACAAACACGAATGCAGTGACAAGATGTGAACACAAAAAAGTCAGAGAAATGCAAACAACACTTGCGTATGTATGATCCATGGGGGTTTCAACTGTCTTTGCACTTTCTTTGCACATGTGTTTCCCATGTCATGTTTCTGTCAGACATTTTGGATCCAGGATATAAGATTATAAATCAATGCAGTATATTTCTACAGTAAAATGCAGCCCAAAGGTTTCAGGTACATCCACCTCTGCTCATGATTCTCTCCTCCTTCTTGTTGTCATTGGCAGCTCGGCTGTGAAACGTCTCCCTGCAGATCGCAGGTATCAGCTCTGATTGTCATGGCAATGTAAAGATCTTACTCTGTGGCTGAGGCTCACCTTCTCTCTCTCTCTCTTACACTCTCTCATTCTCTGTCTCTCTCTCTGAGCGTTGTCAAACCATACAGAACATTCTCTGCCTTTGGAGGGATCTAGTCACTATTCATTTTATGATCTCATCCCCTCATCCATGATCAGGCCAACAGTCCAACTACAGAATAAAAGTGAAGTCGAGGAGCTATATGGAGAAAGGAAAGAAAGCTATGACCTTGACTTGATTGTTGCTTTTTTTGCACCCTCAAAAGTGACTCAAATTAAAAGTTACTTAAGCTCATTTTGACCTGTGATGAGACCTTGCTATTTCTCCCTGTTTTAAAAAGCAATAACTGTGCAGCCTCTCTGTCTCTGGCTCCCTGCCTGGTGTAGGAGGAAGGAAGAGGTCGTGTCCTCCCTGACAGCCAGAGAGGTGAGAATAACATGGCTTTAATTGTTCCCAGTTGTTCTTTTCTATATTTTAGAACATTAATTAGAACTTCTGGTTTAAAGGCTGCATGGCTCTGCAGCCGTCACTTCATTAGTCCAGTGCAGAGAGAGAAACTTCCTCTCCTCTCCTCTCCTCTCCTCTGCTGTCTGTCTGTCCTCTAATTACAAAAATAACGGACAGGAGGGAATACGAGTTCTGGTCCCCGTGAGGCGCGTTGTCTTTCCGAGACGACCTGTGATCTGACTTGTTTTTGAAAATAGCTGAAGTGTCCCATTCATCAGAGCATTGATCTCACCTCTGATCTGCAGTCGTCACTCAGCCGGTTTAATGTTGTCCCTCCTGGCAGACACACATCTCTAATGTGTTTGCTTCTACGTGCAGCGTCTGCAAGTTCGAGTCAACAAAGCTGAGCGCGGTTCCTGCTGGATTTTAAAGCCATGAAGGATGGAGGGAACACAAGGTGTGTCTGCTCCATGTTGCTTGTTCATACTTTGGACATCACTGGCTACTTGGGTCACCTGTGTGGGCTTCTGAGTATATGGCTGGCGCTCAGTTTGGGATGTGGAACAGCAGAGGGCGCTGCAGGTGGCCGAGGTTTGCTCTTGTGGAGACTCGAGGGGGAGTTTGGAGTGAGATGCTGACAGGTGTGTGCAGGTATGCTGGATACCCGGAATATACTTGAACTAGAGTGGGGGTGTCAAACATACGGATCGCGGGCCAGAATCGGTCCACCAGATGGTTCAATCCAGCCAGCAGGGTGATTTTGTAATAATTGCAATTCAATGTTTTATTAATTGGATAGTAATTCTTATATGGTGCTGAGAACTGTGAGTTATGGGGACACTGAAAACATTTGTCATCATTTCAAAGACACAGTTCACAGTTTGATAAAAGTAAGATGTGAGATTGTCCACAAAATAAGAATTGTAACATCACTGAATATCTATGAACAGAATATGATATCGGTCAGTCTTGGTTTTGAAAGTCAATAAGGAAAACGTTAGAACTAGGTTCAAAGCCGTGGATCTGGGGGTGACGGTGTGAATAAGAGCAGACGGATCAGAACCGAGAGTCTGAACTAAGCAAACACGCCGCAAAAATGTTGGTCTGGTGTAGCGTCTCTGTCTGGCAGCAGAGAGGAAGAGGAACGCCTCCATAAATCTGGGCAAACACAGGGAGAGGAGCAGATTATGAGGCCGTAACACCAGCCCGTCAGAGCATTTAAGTGTTAATTATTCATTTTCCTTCCCTCATAAATTTTAACTGCAAGCTTTTGTGATTAAAACAAAATATCTCCATGAGAATTTCCTCGGGGACCCCGGCATCCTTTAAGCCCTTTACAGAATGGTGAATAATGGCGGTGCGCTCATAAAAGCACCTTCCCTGGAGGAGCTCCGCTGTTTTCTACTCCTCACATCCCTCTGCAGACGAGCGGGTGGTGTTGAAGCAAAGTCAATTTGTTGGCCCGAGCAGAGGCGAGCCAAACAATAAAATCCACAGCAACTGGGGTGTCGGCGAGTTATAAAATATCTTATAGCCCGTGGGAGCTCTAATTGCTTAATGATTAAGTTAGTGTACATTATACGGGCTCCATCAGGTGGAGATGTACAGGCAGTAATTTGCTTTTTATTCGTTTAGAGGACGGTTCATTTGATGGCTATTCTAAGACGGTAATAATCCCTTTATCCGGCACAAAGCTAATCTGTGACAAAATAACACACACACACACACACGCGCGCACACGGGTCGTCAACTCATCAGAATTCCGCAGCATTTGACGAGCAGCTCATATTATGTGCATGTCCTCAGATTCCACTCTGCATTTGTATGCGCAGCCGAGCCGCTCAGTCGCACAGGACCTGACTTTGCCTCTTTGTCCGTCTGCAGCTGCCACTAGATGTCACAATGTTAACACCAGGCGAGACCTCACACACCAAAACAACCAGCCCCTGAATCATCAGTATTGTTATGTAAAACCAGCTGAACGTAAAACAGTGGACTTCTCTCTCTCTCTCTCTCTCTCTCTCTCTCTCTCTCTCTCTCTCTCTCTCTCTCTCCCTAAAGGCATCATACCTCCTACCTGTCTCTCTCTCTCTCTCTCCTCCCGAGCCGAGTCGGCGTGATGCTCCATGTTTAAATGCCGCGGACTCACGCTGTGCACATCGGCTGTAACAAAAGAAATCACGCGACACTGCCGAGCACTTTCTCCAGATAGCGTTTTCCGTGTAATCAAGCGATAACATTCATACATGAAAACGGAAATGCCTCCGGTGCCAGGCTTCATGTTCGGCATCTTAAAAGAGGGAAAAGTGTATCAAACGATGTCTCTGCAGCCTAAAGATTTCATGTCAAACGCCCAAATGAGGCTTTGATGAATGACCCTGGGGAGTTAAAACATCTTGCCGCCGCTCCTGACATCAACAGAGAGATGCTGAGTCTCCACTGAAGCAGACCGTTGCTAATTAGTTTGATGCTGTGGAGGGATTGTTAGTGGATTAAACACGCATGCGACAAGAGATGTTCATTTTTATGAACAGATGCAGAGACACAATCACGACACCACCCCCCGCCCCACTCCCACCCCCCCTTTGGTCCATATGGATTTTGGTGGAGTCCACCCAGCGTTGTTGAATTCCATGTGGACGCCTTCCTCAGAACTTGGCCACATTTCCATAACTTTTATTTTCCATGGCTGTGCCTGAGTTTGCACTGACCCTGCACGTCCTCTGGGATCTTTGATTATTCCTACACTGAGACCTGAATGCAAAAACAGTTTCGTTTGATTGAGAGGCTGCACAGAACTACAGTGTACGGAAGGCTGTGTGGACACATTCAAGGTGCTTTTTCTGATGTTGATGTAGCCTGATTTTGGCTTATTAAATCCAAAGGTGGCAGCTTTGAAGATATAGGATCACCGCTGGATGGAAATCTCCAGCATTGTATGCAGTCACGCAATGCACACACAGGACAGTAATGTATGTGCAGCGGTGGAGGAGGAAGGAAGGAGGAGTTCACATTCAGAACACTGTGTGTGTGTGCGTGTGTGTGTCCTAGTTTGAAGGTTTGGCACTGAGCATGATGTGTTGTTTGTGTGACGTTAGCATCCAGCACATTGCAGCCGAACGCTGGTAACCTAATTTCACATTTTGATTTTCGCAGTTGATGTGTCGGTCGGAAAATAGCTCCAATGTCGCCGCAGCTGTGCGCCTGAGGGGCGGTGTCAAAGTTCCTCATATCGCATCATCTGATATGATGACTGCCATTTGTTCTTGCAAAATGTTTAACGTGCTTTGATGGATTTTTTTCCACACAAGTCAGCGGCAGAAGCACGATTTAGATAATTGAATTCCCATTTATGGCCCATTTTTAGGTTGGTGTAAAGCAAACAACTCTATTTGGGTCCTCTTGAGGGAAGGTGTGGTCTCACTTTGCTTGCAGGTGAACTCTGCAGTGTTTCATTAATGGTGTGAACTCCACTCACATGATAGGGAGCATGAACGGTGACTAGGTTGTGATTGCTTTTGCAAGTGCCTATTGGCCCTATATTTTATTTAAGAGACGTTGTGCATTAATACTTATTGTATAAGTAGTATGATACTGATACTGATACTGGTACTTGTGCTGCCAGTGGGTGAATTCCTGATGTGGTCTATATGTGCCCACAGCATACCTGGATTGTCTGCAGTGAGGATTTTGAGGATACAAGGAGATTTTTTTAATATAAAATGAAAATGAATTTGCTTTAATACTGACCAGATGTGTTTTGTACTAGTGTACTAGTGTCGCATTTGCAGTTGAATGTATCAGCCTTCCACATTAAAATGCATAACTATTCTAATGTGGCATAATCTGTTTTAATTTATGAGTTATTAATAATAGGAATATACAGAGGACTTCATATTTGCTGATCATCTGTCACAGATACAGTAAAAAGTAAAGTATGAACCATTTACTTTAAAAAAAATTAATGATGCTAAAATTAATTATACAACACAGATAATGGATTATTACTTGAATATATTCCACAGTTCACTTAGCAGTACGGGTCGGCTGAACTCTCTCTAATTTTAACGTCTGTATCACTAATGAAAAAGTATCCTCCATGATATAGCATTTTAAATGGACCTGACCGAATAGGAAATGAAGCACATCCATCTTTGTGACACTGCTTCACGGGGAATGTTCCTCCAGAACCATCTTCAGATGACCTTGCTATTTTCGGCTTTTCTTTCTTGATGCTCCGTCCTGAAGCGGGAGGAGGGTTCATTTAATCACCAGTGATAGGAACCGAAAGATAAAACACACCACTCGTGTTCCATCTGCATGATGCTGATGCAATTCTAAAGTGACTGAAAGCCTCACAGAGCAAATAATGGACATTTTCTCACTCTGATGTGCAGATCTTGGATGTTTCAGAGCATTTTATACGAGAAGCGAGATGAATGTTTTGCATGCTCCTACAGATGCTTGCCCTCCCTTTGCATCATCATCATTATCCTAAGTGTGTGAGGCATACTGATGTGGGCCACGCCAGGAATTCATATGGCTCTTCTGTTCTCTCTTCTCATGACCTCGGCAAAATGGATACGAGCTATGGCCACCTACTGTTAAGGAGTGTAAATATACAGCACTCTGATGCATAACAAATCCTCTTCAAAAAAATAACGCATTATTTTTTTCCTCCATTTTTTTTTCTTTCCCTGTTAAACACCCACTGTACGGGTTCACCGTTCACATTTTGGGTCGTGACCGACCAGTTTACAATCATCGTACTTACCAGAGGATTAACGGATCGATCCCTGTCTCATGTTTTGCATGCCAGAGTCCTGTGGCAACACACTGAACATCAGAGTGCACCTGATAGCTGCACAAACAGTGCATGCATGCGTGTATATGTGTGAAGGGCAAACTGTAAGTGTATGGTGTTTTCAGAGGCCATAAAGACTGGAAATGTGCAACATTGATAAAGTCATTAACCTTCAGCCTTAATTTGCCCATGTGGTGAATATGACCCAAATAGCACAAATAGCAAGTTGTGCCAACTTTGGTTGACTGATGTATTGCATTAACCCACTGACTGTTCGGCCCAGATCTGGCAAACATAAGTGAACCAACCAGGAGCCATCGTTTATCATGGTATGTGGCTTGGATGTCAGATGTGTCAGATATAGGCCAAATAACAGAGTTTAACATTTTAGTTGCCCTGTAGGATGTCAGAAACTCTATTTGACTTCATCACTTTGTTGGTGCATGGTGACCACCTCCCCAAATGACAATTCAAACCTCCCTCTTTTTCTCTTTTTCCTTAACTGTAACCCTTGCACCAGCCAGATGTTTTGTCATCTCTCTAACCAGCCGTCAGGGGGAGAGAACACGCACTTTCACAGAATCATATTTAGGCGGCTGAAGTCATACGAGGTGACATCAGTGTTTTCCCTTTTCTCCATTTCTGTGGCAGAACAGGTTCATGCGCGAGCATATGTTGGTGAGATTACGGGATATATTTGATAAAGGTCTGCTGATATTTTTGTTCCATTTTCCTTAAGTTAGAAAAATCCAAACAACAACAAAACCTTCTAACATACCGCTCATTCACAGCTCAGGCCTCTGTGCCATGGAGCTCTGCTGTTGTGTGACGTGATCACAGCGCAGCACTGGCAGATCTTCATTGTGATGTATGGACACTATAGATCATGTCAATGCAAAAGATGTGTATGAAAATACACTATTCCTGCTGCATGTGTTAATCCTCTGCAGAAAGTAGTCTCTTGTACTATAGAGTGGCTGAGGGGTTTTGAAGGTTTTCATCTTTAGTATAAATTCACAGTCATGCCGCTGATGCTTGTCCCACCCTAGATTAAAGTCATAGTGATTTCACATTTAATGATATTCTTTTTAGATTAATTCAAACACTTGTTTGGCCATGACTTTACAGACATACCACAAACTATCGATTGGAAACACCACCAACTTGCCCTATGCCCAATGTGCCCTAATTAAACTAGCTTTGTGGAACTGGATGACCAGTTAGATGTGAGCTTTTCTCATGTCAGGTTTGCTATTAGTTCAGTTGGGCTGAACTGATGAGTCATGTTAATTTCAGACACTGGGCAACTTTATTGATGGCTATTGGAGGAGATTCCGCCTAATAAGATGCAAGATGTGCCAGACTTTTCCTGTTTTCATAAGGCCACATTTCATCAGGTCAGATTTGTATGTCTGGAGTCAAAGCTCTGACAATTCGTATGAAAACTAGTCAGAAATGAAAAACTCTACAATATGTGTCACAATTTGGTTTAGCTGACTTGTCGAAACTAAGACGAATGTTGTTGTAATACTCTTTCACTCATAACTACAAACATGCACCAACAGTTTAGTGTAAAAAAACACCGCCCTCTTTTCCCCCACAGGGTGATCCATCAGTTGGGCTTCTGCTATCTCCAAAAGACACATACTGCAGTGGATGTCAAGAACAGAGGGAGTTGCCGAGTTTCATTACTGAATCCAATTATTTTCCAGAAGCCTAAAACAACCTGAATGTTGTTGATAGATACATATATAAATATATCACATAAATATTCATGCCGTTAATAAGCAATATGTGCCTTAAAGCAATGAACAAATTAAGAGATATCCAGTTAAATTCGGAAAAAGCCTCCAAATGTTTTTCTATCGTTTACCCAGAACATAACAGGTTTTCACAGGAGACTCTTGGCCCGCAGGGGTAAAGACTGTGATACTCCCCCTCTGGCCATCAGACTTAAGAAGACCTTGTTTTGGTTAGTTTGGTTTGAAATTCAAAGAAGCCTCAAAGACACGGTGGTAAATAGTGACACTTGACGCTTTTCTGTTTTTATGAATAATGGTTGGCTCATGTGGAGTTTGTTGACACACACACACAGAGGGTAATATGCTAATTCAAGTTTTGCCCAAAATACAACAACAACACTTTTCAACAAGATCAATAGTTTTTAAAATGACATAAATAATCACGTATTGAGTAATAATGCACTATAAAGGTTGAATGTGAGTCAGGGGGGACATATTTCCATGTCTATGAGCAGGAATAGAATTTCAAATGTTAATACTATAGCTAAATAAGAAATACGGTAAACTGATTTTTTCCCCCATAACTTTAGAATGAATACTTGTATCTCTAGTAGCCCAGAATGGGTAGCAATTTACAGAATACACCTTTAGAGTTTTGATATTTACTGAAAGACATAACAGGATCTCCTACATGTTTGCAAGTGACGGATGCGGTGAGTGATATTCAGCTTAACTTCACCATTTGATGTTGCTGAATCCTACATACTGAACCTTTAAGTGCATAATTCAATACAAACTCTTATTCGATACTCTTGATATTTATTACATATCCAAAATGAGTTTTTGAACTTTCTGAAAACCAGTAGATACAGTTGCACTATCTGGTTTCACAGTACCTTCACAGTCTGTAATTGGTTTTAGAGCGATTTTCATCTGATAGTCATCAGTAAATAAAGTTGTGTGACAAACAGAAAGAGAGAACCCAGTATCTGTAGCCCTTTCATGACTAAACTAAACCAATAAAATCAAAGCGTAATGACCTTTGAACACAGGCAACACGTAGAATAGATTGTAATTACAAACCCTACAGCTTCACGCATTAATTACGAGCAGCTCCAGCATGAACAGTTTGATGTGTGAAACCCCGGTGGATAAATCTGAAACAGCATCTACTTCTATCGAAAAAATACCGTTAATGTCTTCTCTCTCATTTTCACACTTTGGAAAGTCATCGCGCTGTGTGTTTGACACCTCTGATGTAGTAAACATTAACTAGCTGTCCTCCCTTCACTGTCTCCTCCACTCAGCTTTGAGCACTAATCAGGCCGTGAGCATTCACCTGTTGTGAGGCCATAGCTTTGACTGCAGGGCCGATGGTGATGCACTGGTCGCATTCATCCCTCGTCTGCCCTGCAGAGTGAGATGCTAGCGCTGTGGTAATTGGTGGTGGTGTAGCACTATTCACCCTCAGGTCCCCAAATGGCTGGAGCCGACACTGGAGGTGTTGCTTTCAAGATCAAACCTTTCCATTCTGTCGCGATGCATTTTGTCTCTCCTGCCGCGCCGAAACTCAGGGGGTCGACTAAACAATGCTGTCATACATCTGACAGGCTCATCTGCTTTGAAGTATTATAATCGCGGCTACCAGCACCACCACAAAGGTGGATCCTATCGGGTTAGTTACTAATCTATCAAGCAATCGACTGTCACCTTTAAATCGGGTGTGACAGTCGGGGTTTTGATGTGAGCTGCTAAACACAGTGAGAACACAAGCAGTGTGTGGACATTGCATATAGGTTTTTTTTTGCAGCGGCAGCCAAATTGTATAATGCACATAGTGAAACAGTCAAATTTAATTAGTTCTGCCAAACAGACAAAAGGTTACGACTTAACGTATACAGTGCGTGAATGCTCCTCTTAAAGGTTCTTCCCTCTCCTGTATATCCTGTTTAATGCTCTCCAACATCTTGTCTTCTTATTTAAAGGGATCATATGGCTCACAACGACAGCTCAGAGTGACCTCATCTTGAACTCAGAGTGAAGTATATGGTTCAAGCCTGAATTATGCATGGCTAAATCCTCCTTATTTTAGAGGTAATGAGCACTGTGTTATTTCAGTATTAGGTGACCTCTTTAGCGATGATAACAGTGATGAGTGTCAGGAAGACTTTGGCTCATAAATGTGATGTGAGAACTTGATTTCTGTCTTATTTGTGTGTTCGTTTTGACACGGGTCGCGTCACCTCAGCTCCCTGGTTGATGTTTTCATCAAATTGCCTCCGCTATCCGGAGACATACCCAGTGTGTGACATGCTCATTTAAATTTCTCCTTTTCAAAATCTGCAAATGAAGAGTGGGCTGCTGTCCTTTGAAATCCAGAGGTAACGTCAGGGGGAATTTGTCAGGCTCATTCGATTCAACATCCGAATAGAGTGCAGTGAATATCTTCAGCGATCCACAGACATAATGCTTAAAGACACAGCACACGACTGGAGAGCAGAGCGGCTAAAGGCTCCATACTGATGTGTGGTGGAAATGTTAGTTGATCACTATTATCTTATTCTCTGTAGTAATAGTCTTTACAAATGTGTAACGCTTGGAATGTAATGATCTGTTGAACACTGGAGATGAACATGCTGCAGACCCCTATTCTAAATGATTGTATCTTCCTATCAGAGATCACAAAGGTTAACCCTGCAGGGAAGGAATCAACTGAGTGGACGATGTCTGTTGTTTAGAAGTAATCGTTTTATTGCCTAAGCAGGAACTCCTTGATGTGGCAGATGTCACTCTGGGGCACTTAGAGGAGGAGGATAAGAAGGGGTTGAAACTTCTGATCAGGGGGCATTACTCAGAACTACTCTCTGCCGTGTGGTTGTGTGTGATGTTTCCCTCTCTGGCCAGAGAATAAACTTTGATGCGTGCAACTTCTTCAGTCTTTTTTCTTGACTCCAGGCAGAAAGAAAAACAGATGTAATGCTAATTACTGCATAGACTGTTGTGGAGGCATAAAGACAAGCTGTGAATAAGTCAAGGTGTAAGTCATTGTCTTTAATGCACAAAATATTACAAATGTATAAGAATATAATGCAATATTAAACAGAACCGAGAGACAGAGCTAAATAAACTATATACTTAAAAAACTTAATTTGCTTATGGAAATAGTTTTCAGACTTCATTCAAAACAGTTAAGCAAACTCAGTCGATTAGTAAAAGGGTTAGTGCATTGTAGCTGGATTGAGATTAAGGTTGAAATAAAATGGCTGCCATCTGCATGTATGGATCAGCACTGTGCACTGCAGGACATCCTGTTGCAGATGTTACGTAAAAAGCAAATTAACCCTTATTTCCAGTTTGTCTATTATTTGTTTATTTTTTGGTTAATTTATAGGCTTGTAGCTCATTTGCATAAAGCTGCAGGAGCCCTGCCACAGTTCAAGAGGTGTTGCACGTAAGATGATTTGTGTGATCCTTATAAAGTGCAGAGAAGAGGTTTTCAAAAGTAACATCAAGGTTAATGATGATATTTGTTCAATAGATATAATAATGAAACTACTTTACCAGTGTGAAAAGTGAATATGCCAAAGTGAAGTGTGTCATGCAATCACTCAAAATTCTGTCATCTTGAAGTGCGAGTGGTTAATTTGCAGAGAAATAGATCAGAGTCATCAGTGTAAAAGTGATAAAACACAGCTTGTTTGTGTCATAAAAAAGACCTGCTCTCCACACAGAAGTGAATTATCAATACGTTGAATGAGAATGACGAGAGGAAGCTGCTCTAAAGACGCCGTCAAAACAAAAACAGCAGTGAGAAGAGTTAATGAAATATTCACCCTCAGCTCCTTTTAGTATCACACAGGTCTGTGTGTTTATCAGACATTTTATGATGCTCAATCAAAGTCAGGAGTTGATCTGCAGAGAGTTTTATTGAAGGATTTTTTATGCCCTACCAGGGCTGGGTCAAGAGTGGGAATTCTCTGCTTCTAAAATGTGCCTTATAAATCAGGCTCACTCTCTTACTACTCTCATGAAAATCAGTATAACGCAGAATGCAGCATCACAATGGGCTTTTCAGGTGCGGATAATAAATGGCCACCAACACAGCAGGTGCAGTCTGTCCAACAAGAGGTACAATAACACTATTATTTCTCAATGCCACTACTTTTGGATATCGACATGCAGTACTGTGACTTGTAACACAGATCTAACATGTTGTTACATGCATTCTATCCATTGAAATGAAAATAGTGTTGGATTTTATTGTGAACTTGTATTTTATATTGGCTTAAAAATAGTCCCAATAAAACAAAATGACATGATGACAATATCATGCATTTATTCTATATCACCTCAATTCAGCTCTGTATTTAATGTTAAACATGTTTCATCCAATTCAATGAAATACTAAAACATTATTTCACATATACATTCGCCAAAGCAAAACATATTTTCCTATAGTTATAAAATGCCCTCCATTCATGAATGTGTATTTGTAATAGTACCAACACATAGTTGGATAATTTATATCTGTTTAATGATGTCACACATTTTGCATCGACAGTGAATAGAATACTGAAAATAAGCCAACAAAAGTCACCTTCTTTCATCTCCTCATTAAAAACGCTACACTATGAAATTCTGAATACGAAATTTCAGGTGAAAATATGTTTTTATTTTCTTCTTTGAATACGTTTTTGAGGGATAGAATAGTTTTTGATATTTAGTTGTATTTATCAGAGCACTTGAAGGGCACTGTGTAGTTTCAAGCTCCACTTGTGAATGAATAAATTAGTAATATAAAGAAAATCGTATGATTTCTCATTTTATTGTTGCACGGCTGTGATGGGATCTAAAACACAGACAGTCACGCAAATTCCAGCTCTGCAATTAATTAACTTTCAAAAGTCCAGCGGGTCTGAAATTGAATTCCCAGCGTATACAAACACGTCTGCTTCCCAGCTGTTTACATATTCAACAATGCACAATAATTTAAACTCAACCAGTCTGTGAAGAACATCAGCCAGCCATGAATTAATTAAGGCTTTCTGCTCTGATAAGTAGCAGCCAGGAAGAGTAGAATCGTTAACTCTGCGCTGAGGGGACTTTTACTCATCGAGCCGTTTCTCTCAAGAATGGGTCGAACCACTAGCAGAATATGCATGTGTTGTCATGTCTGATCGCAATGTGAATCCCAGCATATCAGCAATAGAGTTTGATTGGAAATGTAGTGGGTGTCAAAACTCTTTCCGGATTCGCTTTTACAAATATTAATTAATTTCTAGGAATCCATGCTTGTAATTGATAACTGTTTATGTCTGCTGTCTGTCAAATCAACATTTCCTGCTTGGTTTAATCTGACTGGTAAAATGGTGCCATATAAAGTTATTTGAAAATTAAATAAAAATTAAATAAATTAAGATTTGTTTGCAAAGTAGATTTGTTGAATTCTTATATCATGTTACAACATTGTTTTGTGGATTATCTGGTGAACTGGATTTCTGCATAAGAATGGCTTTAGATCTTGAAAGATAGAGTGTGTAGGACTTAGTGACATCTAGTGGTGATCTAGTAGCCCTCATGGAACCTGTGACCTCTCTCAGTTTCTGCCCTATAGAAATATAAACTCACTCACTAGACCTCAAAATAACTGGGGTTGTCATTCAAGCAGAGTTGGATGAGAATATTGACGAAGTTATGAGACGGGTAGTTTCCCTTTCAAAATAAAGCTACCGATATTTACTTGTTAGGAAACAGAAGCTTATTATGAACAATGGAGATTACAGAAACTCCATCCATTCAATGCTATATACAACCTGTAAAACTGCAATTTCGGATTGTTACTATCCATAAAGAATGTGATATCTTTAACTAGAGAGATTTATTAAATAACTTGACGGCAAACTACCATCACACCCTTGTTTATATATTTCTTTGCGGCTCTCACCAGCATGTGAACTGTTTATCTGAGCTGTATGTTCTATTACTCTTGTGATCGCATTGTGAATAACTTTGAAAGGTTATCAGTATCAGTTCTATGTGTCTGTGTGCCCCCGCTCTCTCTCTCTCTCTCTCTCTCTATTTATCTCTCTCTCTCTTTCTCTCTCTCTCTCTCTCTGCATATAGTATGTGTTGCATGCATGCGTGTTGGAGGCGTAGGGGAGTGCTGAAGAAGCCACTTTTGTCTCTGTCCTTGAGACTAATCTTGCTCGTGTGCAAAATGGCTCACTTTATCAACGTAGTGGGAGCCTGGAGTCTGTCTGGAGGCGGCAGCGGCGGCCTCAGCAGCAGCAGCAGCAGCAGCAGCAGCATTTCCTCATGACAGCCCACAACCACAAAATCACCTTCCACAGACCTGCTGTGTGCCGAGCAAGGGCGAGGAGCCACTATTCATGTTTAGCAATAGCTGGTCTGCTCCTGATACCTCACATGAAGGCTGCAAAGGTTACTCGTTACATTCTGATGATTGATGAGGTTTTGAGGGAAGTTGGATTCTCGTTCTCGCAAGTTTGTTATCGATCTGTTTTGCTGCTCTGCATTGATCTGCATTAGAGAATAACACCAGCTGCTTCATTTTCATGCCGAGAGGCAGATGAGAGGACCAGGAGCAGGAGACGGGACACTTCCAGGGTGAGACAGCTAGCCAGAGCTCTGTCTGACCACTGTTAAAAATAACTTGCAAGTCGGCAAGTCTAAAGTTCAGAATGAACACATTCTATGTAACTTAAAAACTAATGGGGAAAAAAACCCATGGTAGGATCAGTTTGGGTTCTTTTTAAGGCTGAAGTGTGTTGTGCATAGGTTTGGTTTAGGCAGTGACTCATATTAAGCAAAGGCACATATCTGGTAATGGTCCCTTTTGGGTACAGTCATATTGGCATAGACACATTTAAGGCACTGTCATGTGTTGGGCAAATGTACATGTTGGATGTACTTTGGCCAAGTATATGTTTTGCATATACTTGGGACTTCTGCAAGCTTTGGGCAAATGTATGTTTCATTTAGAATGTTTTGGGACTGGTCCTCTTTTGGGCATAGGTACGTTAAGACAGCTAGCACATTCTTTAGTTTCTGTTAGCGGGGAAATCCTCAGCCGGAGTGTGGACAATTTCCTATCATCAGTCTTCTCACTAAATCTCCTGAGGTTAAAATACAATACTTACTTTATGAACACTGTAATAAAATCATCTTATGGTTCAGTTACTTCACCATCTATTGTCACATCAGCATCTAATGGATCCCTGTCATTCTCACAGCTGTAGAGTCATGTTGATGGGAGATCCACGGAACCAGCCTGAGGCTTAAAACATCTGTTTATCCATCACTCCTGACCAACCAGCCCTTTCAGCCCTGTGCGCCCACATACTACATTATAATGACTGTGCCTGGACGACACCTGTGTTGGTATATTCTGCATTTACAGCTTCCACAGTAATCTCAATAGAAAGCTCCAAATTTACATCTCAATATCTTAGGTAATGCACAATAAGGTTGTGTTCTGTTCAATCCTTATGTTTGTATGTGTGTGTGTGTGTGTGTGTGTGTGTGTGTGTGCGCGTGTGTGTACGTGCGTGTGTGTGTGTGCCTTTAAATGTGACACCTGCATTAATATGGCTGATTTTTCTCACAGCTTAGACAAGTCATTAGCCTCTCTATGTCTTACACTGTGAGGCTAAATTGGGTTAAAGAAAACACACACACATACGTACTCACACACAGACACCAACACACACACACACGCACGCACGCACACACACACGCAGGTTGAAAAAAAGGAAAAGTGGAGGGCAGCCTTTAAATCAGGTCATCACCAAGGCAGAGTATGTGTGAGATGTGCCTTTGGTGCAGATTGCTCTCCACTAGCCTGTATCCCATAACAACCACTTTCCAAAGGCAGCAGTCAAGAGCTCAGCATGGACACCCCCGTGGTCACCCTCCATAACCTCTTTTTGAGGTTAAAAGAGGGTTTCAATCAAGGGACCTGCCCCCCCCCCACCCCATCCCTGTTCAAACGCAGACTGCGTTCCTCTCTTTTGAAGACCGATCCCAATTACGCAGCATGGACACTGCATTGATGGAATGTAGCACTGCATGGAATTTAAACCTTCATGTTCTTGTAATGTCTGACCCCTGCCGTGATTGCATCAGTATTGTTGTATTATTATCATTTAAGACAACACTCGGCCCAGAAATAAGTAAAATGTCAGTGATTCCCAAATTCGTTTTAAAGAGTAAATAGGTCTCACAGACAATCAGCTTAACATTCATCTCATGTATATTTAGGCTGATGTTATTTGTGGGATTCCAAGCTGTGCAGCATGGCCAAGGGACCGAGTGTGTGTGTGTGTGTGTGTGTGTGTGTGTGTGTGTGTGTGTTGGTGGAACAATCAAGGGAGTGTTTGAGGCTTGAACATCTGTTGTGAACAAATCAACGTCATCATTACCACTGCGCACTATTTACAATAGCTTTGCCTCCCGTGTGCCACCGCCCACAAACTGTTTGTCTCCTCCATCCACACGTGATACATTCGGCCTAATGGTCAGAAATCCTCTGAGATCAAACTATCATCATTCTCCTTTCCGGTTATCCCCTCTCTGCTTTATGGGGCCCATGAATCCTCTCTCGAAGCTGATAACACTCTTCAACTGAGAATAAAACACAAAATACAGCAAAGTCCCAGCGCTACATTTCCCATCTCCACTCGGGTGCCTGGGTGATGGTTGCTGGCTTCTTGCTTGCTCAGCATTTCTACACTGAGCAAGCCACTGAGCCAAAACTCTAAGATACAACTCACCAGCGCACCTTTTACTCTGATGTGAAGTGTACATGAAGGAAAACCCTGCACAGTTCACACACTGTGGGCACAGAAGTCAACGCAAGAGTGCACATACCTCTTGTAAGGCTCTGTCACTTTATCCCCACATTGTATTTGCATGCACTGAGATCATATGAAATATTCTGTCCCTATATAGAGGCAGAGCATGAACATATCTTTTTAAAAATATATTCTGCCCTTTCATTTCACCCTCTAATAGATATTAGCATTTTCCTTTGGTCTGATAAAAAACAAGTCTGCATTATTTAAATGATAACAAAGCCCCATTCTGCAGTCAGTAGAGATGGATTTAATAAATTTAATAAATTAAAAAATAATAATTCTGTTTATATTCAGGGGTGTAGCCTCATATACAGAGATGGCCATGTTGCACCAGCATATTTGACACAATTAGACAAAGTTAGAATAGACAAAGAAAATGTAACTGCTCCAATAGATGTCATCAAATCTTACCTTAGCTGTACCTTTTTGTACAAAGTGAAACCAATCTCCATAAATCTAAGGTGCTGTGTGGGAGATTCAGTCGATATGAGCACACCCTAGATGCACAGTGTGTGTTACCTAATATGACACACATATACTCAGCACAAAGGTTTCGTACCAGCTTAGCAGAAGTGATGTCATCTCTGGGCAGATTTGAATCCCCAAAACTGAACATGAGTGTAACTCAATGCTGTTGTTTACTCACGTTATACCCCAGTGTTGCCTTTGTCTTGTCATTGGTACTTAGTATTGGTCCCATTAACCACAATGGGATAGATCGTGTGTATAGTGTTGGTAACAGAGAAACTGCAACAAAAACATTCAAACATCATGCAAAGGAACATAACCTGCCACTAAGGCCTTATACTTAACTAAAATTCAGCCAAGCTGGATCAAATTTCCTATACACAGATGTATTCACCCAAAACTGTCTGATATTAAATCTCAGGGCCCATAAATTATTCCACTCTGAATTGGAAACATGAAAATAACCAGACTTCAAAATGTACAAGGAAATATAAAACAGATCCCATGCCCCCTGCTGATAGCCGCATTCAGTGAGCACACGCCACATCCTTCATTGAGGTCTGTTATCGTCACTCTAGTGGTTTTTGTGTAACACTGTGACCGAATGCGCAGACTCATGCCAGTAAATCACATCCTCTCCGCAGGAAGTGATTACATTATCCAATCGACTGTGATTAAAATTAAGTTTATTTGCAGGAAACAGTAACAGTGCTGCGTCTGCGGTCTGGCTGACATTTTATCCACCATCTACAAATTTGCCTCCATGTAAGCGAGAATGTGATGGTCATTAAATTGATTTGAGCCAAAAATGCTCATCTGTATTGTGGCTGCAGCCGCACCGGCTTGTCTAGTTCAGGGCCACGTGCCTTAATGCAGATAAATCCAAACCAGCTCCGACAAGCAGCACCGCTCCGCCCGCACGGGGCTTTGCCTCTCACCTCCACACACACACACACACACACACACACACACACACGCACACACACACACACACACACACACACACACACACACACACACAGGGCATCACGTAGCCAACACGCATGTCACATTGGGTTATGAGCAGGGAGGGTACAATTCACTAAGGGAGAGCAAAAGGACAGAGTCGGGGAGCAAGAATGAGAGGCACAAATCAATTGGACGACACAGCGCCAAACAAAAGGGTTTTCACACACGTCTGTGCACCGGAGCGCGGAGGAAGACTATGGAGGCTGCAGCACTTTCTGTGTTAATCCACCTTTTAAATGTCAGCATCTCACCCAACGACAGAAAAACACAGACGCTCTAATTATATAATAATCAATGCTCATCCGCTTCCTGCCATACGGCACTTTTAAGCACATGAAGAGAAACTCTAAGCAGGTGAACATTATAAAGCAGGCAGCGAAACAAGCTGCGGGTCACACCTCCACCTCCTTCTATGATGACTTGGTGCTCGAGGGGAGGTGATCATTAGGAAAGCAGGAGAGTGGATGCAGGACGCGGGCTGAGAGATGGATAGCTCCATTGGGCACAGAAGACGGAGCCGCGGTGAAGGCGGTAAACAGGTCAGAGCTGTGACACCGTTATGGGCGTCGGAATCAGAGAGCTGCAGCTAATTGTTCACTCCTCCACTAATCCCTTCATGGAAACTTTGACAAAAGCTATAAAAGGAAAAAAAGCAGACAAACTGTCAGAGTATATGTGCCAATCTTTGACATTACGTAATCCATTTTTCATCCAACCAGTCAAAGGCCTCTTGAAACAACATGTATCCAAACAGTGTGGGAATCAGCAAGGACAAGAGGCTTTGGAAAGGTAATATCACAAATGAATGAGAGCTGTGAGTAAGCAGGGTCATTATTTCCTCTCACATGCGCAGTGACTCCTTGAATTATGTGCATGGCGTCGGAGCAAGGTTGCTTTCTGCAAAATACACTGACAAAATGCATCCTTGGCAACCTCTCCAGAGGTAACACAATTATTCACGCAACACATATAAATCCATTGCAAGGGTTCTGCTGAATGTTGAAGTCTTGTTTTGTATTATGTAAATTCAGTGTCAGTGTCAGTCAGGTCTCGTAAAGACAATATTTTCCATGTATTCCCTTGCTGTTGTGATTATTCAGTTGTGCTGGTTATCTGAGCACAGGGTGATGCGAGAGATGGCTGAGAGGCATTTGAATGTTTGTATGTATTTGACTCAGAGGGGTTGAGGTCTGTCAGACTGTGCAAGATGTGGGAGATCAGTGCTGTGGAAAAGTAGCTGATGATGCCGAAAGCCCGCAGGAGACTTCAGAGTCCTAATGGAAAGACAAAAAGCCGGACCAACAGGAGACGCTGCACTGCGGGTTTTTTTTAATCCGAACAGTGCTCAGGCCTGCAGCTGCAGACTGCTAGAAGTGTGTAAAGTGTTCAGGTGCAGTATGTAAGGATTAGAGGATCCATCAACAGGAGCAGAAATATTATTCATCACTGGTCACATCATCAGAGCAGACCATCCTCGTGTGTGGCGGCCGACATGTTCTCACACTGGAGCCAGGAAATGACAAACCAAGCGCTTGCCATAGAGACGGCCATTCATGTTATGCAATATGAAACTTCACTAGATGACTATGTAACCCACTCACTTAAAGGTGCAGTGTGTAAGATTTGGTGACATCCAGAGGTGAAGTTGTATATTGTATCCTAACGTTTCAAGCATGCTATGGTAACCCTCAGTTGTCGTTAAAGCTCAATAGATGTTTATTATGTCCACTGTGGGCTATTGTAGAAACATGGCAACCTCCTATGGGGAGGACCCACTCTCTGATGTAATTGTACATCAAAGGGCTAATTTTAGGGTAATGTGAAAGCAAGTCATAAATTAAGGGGATTAGACATTCATGAAAATGTCATTATATGTTTATTTTGAAATCCTAATCCTAACATAAGAAATCCTAACAAAAATGTTTTTTTGTTTTTACATTTTACAAACTGCACCTGCACCTGCAAGTGTCAATGCCATGAAAATACTTTTTCAGTCATTTTATATATTTCACTCTCAGTTTACCCGTTGAATCACTTCCACTTTGGGTCACAAGGACTCGTTGCGACACTAGAATGAATCTCTTCCATGCAGCATAGAGAGAATCTATACTATGACTCATCTGTGCTAGGATCCACTAATATCCCCCTATTATTGTTTGTTTACCACACAGACTGTTCATCTGCTGTTTCACCCACCACACTCCAAACATTTCCCAGCAGCTGTCAGCTCCGGTAAACATACAAACAGAATACGGTTTTGGAACTAAATGTTGTCTATGTATTTGATATGTCTGTGCGCTTCACACTCACCATGGAGCCTCTATAAAGATGATGATATCTCTCTTCTCAGAAATCCTGAACAGGAAGGCCTGAGTCTTTGATTGGGGACGAGGCTGCAGAGCGAGGTCCCGCTGATACATGCACTCAATCAATGGTGAGCTGCCAATCATATTTTTTGTTTTGTTTTCATACCATCAAATAAATCATGCAAGGATCGTCTAAAAGTAAGACCTCAGGGGGAAAAAAACGAAAAGGACTTACCATGTTATATGACTTTAGTTTTGTCTATATCGGGTTTAGGGTCCTTTACTACAGCAGGTGGTGTTTTAGACGTCTGCTTTAATGTTATTTCATCCATCAGATAATATTTCACACTTTAACTTTAATCCAAGCACAGATAATCGATCAAGAAAGTGGACAAATATATATTTCAATATTTAAAACTGGAAATGTTGCTGCATGTGAAAACCTGCATTCACCAAACGGTTACAAAGGCCCCTTTCACATCCAAATTCGGTGGTATACACCTTTAACAATGCTGCCCGTCAATCTCCCAGTTGATGTTTGCATGTACGTGTGTGAAAATAACATGTCAGTTGTGACATCATGAACTTGTCAGAGATAAGTAGGATGGTGAAACCACAGCAACACTGGGAGCCGAGTATTGGCTCACTGACGACACTGTGTTGGAATGATTCTTAAGTCCAGTGCAAAACGAGTAGATTATCAGGGTTTGAGACAGTGTGAGAAATTAACAAGCATTTCTGTGCACACATTTAATTCCATGTGACTGAGATTTTTGTTGCATTCTGAATGTGATGGATTTGTGCTCATTGGGTCCCATTGTTTTGGAGGATGATCAAACCAGCTGGCACAGCTGCTGTGTAAAAGTAACTCCACTGTGTATTATTGTTTGGCTGTGTATTATTAGCTGTATTTTTAGCTCCGTGCCGGAGCTCATGTTGTCTTTGCCTGGGATTTTAACCATCGGGAGTTTTATTTCATTCTGTCATTTTTGCCCCTCGTAAACTCATCCTGCTGCTATGAAGTCTCTGTGTGTGTCTCTAAGAGACTCCCCTCAGCTCTGCTCGCGCCCAGTGCCATCGTCCCCCAGCCTTTGAGGACATGCCAAATTTGATTCCGAGTTTAGAGCATACAGGAGCCCGTGGGGCCCTTTGGTGAGTGAGATTAGAGGTAATCATCTCCTCCCTCTGTATTCAATCTCTTACTTTACTTTGCTCCTTGATACACTGTTGTTTACCAGGACGAGTGATCTATCAAAGCCTCGGGAAGACAACACTGGGGACAAAGAGGTGCCAGCATGCAAAGACTCCAGCCCACTGTCAAGTGAAGCCGCATAAACAGTGAGTGTGTTTGATGTTTGACAGAAGAGTGAAATAATTGTATCACAGTGTCCTACTCTCTGATATGATTAGAACCTAAGTGGCAAACGCAATGTTATTATGTGGCCAATAGAGACGTATACACACGGAGCATACTGGATGTAGGTCACTTCAGGTAATGATGCAACTCTTCATGTCTTCAAACAAAAGAGATGTGACCCTAAACTTCCTATTTATAAACCTGCAGTATCTAACTGTCTAATCCAGTCAATGATAAATGTGGTCTGAATGGCACAAAGATGAAGAACACTATTGCTGAGGCCAAAGTGTTGCCCCCAAAGTAGCGCGAATGCTAATATGGTATGAGGGTCAGGTTTGATCCAAATCAAGTCCATAACAATTTGGTACAAGGATACGTTGCTTGCTAATGGAATTTAATTAAGGAAATGCATTTATTTATTTACTTGTATATCTCTACAGGACATTTCTGGGCAGCAGCATTTGAACAGGTAAGTGCTGTTGATTGTCTTCATTGTGTTGTTTGAGCTTGTGCAGCGTAGAGTTTATGCCGTGCACCTATGGTGATGTTGGGCAGAGGGTCGGTTTTGAATGATGCGTTTGCATTGATTAATCATGAAAATACTGCAGACTATACCTTTAGAGTATATTATACTAGCTTGCCAGTGTCGAGTGTTGGCCTGCATGATAAAAAACACTTTTATTTTGTAGAGCAGCAGTGACAATGCTCAATTTTGCAAATCAGTGGGTGATAACCTGCAGACCTCTGCATTAAGTGCATTGATTTAGACAAAATAAACAAACATCTAAGTGTAATTACTCAGTCAGCTCCCTGTGTCTCTTGATGTTCATTCATCGCCGATCACTAGCACATGATGATCTGTAATTAATGTTTGTTACAATATGAAAACACAAATTCCAAATCCAGCTCCCTGAAATTGACTTGAACTTGATGTTTGTGGATTCACTGTTTGCTGATATGAAATTGGGAGGACATGTGACAAACATGAGCTTTTTTTTCTTTTTAGTCAAACTGAAAAAAATAAAAAATAATTCGGAAAATTCCCTCTATATCAAGCTCTGATTATAATTAATGATTCCCGTTGATTGTGGATATAATTTCATGAGGAGATGGAGCAACATGTCATCAGCGGTAATTTCATATAAATTATTTTTCTGCCTTCATTAACTCCATCAAGCACCTGTGACAATCTCTCCCACAGAGCAGCTCTGCAGGCTGCTCAGCGGCTCAGTCTGCCTCACATTCATTCACACTTCCCCTGACTTGTGATACAGGTCTGAGAGCTGACATGCAAACATTCACGTAGACCTGACATGACCTCTAACTGAGGCAGTCTACATGCGAAAATGGATAAAAACTGCCAACATTTGACTGGCAGCTGCATTCATTTAGAATGAGAATAAGTTATAGATTGAAAGCATTTCACACAGCAGAGAGGAAGACTGCAGGTTTCTTATTAGCTTTGGCATTTTTTTTTGTTTTTTTTGTTTGAGATCTGTTTTTGGTTTGCACTCTCATTTAATTGCACATATTCAGACTGACTCTGTTTAAAGATAGAAGATGTAACGGTCCCCCAAGTCAATATTTTGGTCGCGCTCTAATAGCCGGTTGCAGTATAGGTCATTCTCCCTGCCTCCATGTTAGTCTGTAAGTCATAAAAATAAAAATAAATAAATACATTTGGTTCAGGTTGATAACACTGTAGTCCTGTATAAATAATAATAAAAAATGTGTTTGGATATTTTCATACATGATAAGTTAAAGCAATCTATATCTGAGAGTGGCAGTAGAGGGGAGATGAGATTAGACTCATTGCACTGGTCCCCTCAGCAGAGAGTCAATGGGATATTTGAATAGTATTTTTGATGATTTTTAGACAGTTGTGTGTGTGTATGTGTGTGTGTGTGTGTGTGTGTGTATATATTACCACTGGAGGTGCTGTAATGACGTATGTGTCAGTCCACTGTTGACTCTTTTTGGCCACTGTATGAAAAGTCAAATACTGACGTATATTATTGTGTAAAATCAATTTGCCTCTGTGAAGTAAACATCCTTTTTATGGCCTGTATGTGACACACCACCTAGGATACTTGGAAGTATGAGCATGCTAATGTGTGTCTGTGGATTTGGACGTATTCCTCCTGCTCCATATACTGAAAATAAGTATGTCAATAAAATCAATGAAGCAATGAGATTAATTGATGATAACGACCTTCTAATTCTTTCCATAAGTGTAATAGGCCGCCGAAACAGTTAAGCACAGAAACTGAAGAGCACACAAGCACAGTCCTTTTCTCTGTGTAATCATGTGTAAACTTGAACAAACATCACCTTCCTTCTGTATAAAGTTATGTCCTACTTCGACTTTAATGGCCAATATAGCATATCTTCATTTGCAGCTCATAGAAAGCCGCTGTAATTAAAAGTTAAGGTTGTCCCTGGAGGCTCGGCTCAGGCTTAATGGATTCACTGCCAGTAAAGAGCTGTAGTGAAGAAGAAACAGGAAGAGCCCTCTTAGCTAAGTACCAGGAGCACGGCCACCGTCAGGGAGACTGTGCAGTCGGCAATTGGATTCTGCCAAAGAGAATCAGCCAATCTGCAATGTTTACTCCACTTCCCGCCACTGATGTCACTGTGTCGCTGCTTCTTGGAATTGGTGGAGCTTATTTCTATTTACAAAAAAAAAATAATGAGGACAGTAACTTTTAAAGCTCAATGTTTGGATGTACCAGGTGATCACTTTCAGCTTTTTTAGAATGTGAGCAGTGCTCTTTGTAAACCTGCCTGTTTGTCATCCTCTGCTTGTAAGAGTCCTCTTAGCGTCCACTTTTATCATTTTGTTGCTTTTTTGTGTTGGATGTTGTTTGCAGTGGTGTCATAGACAATCTGTGGTGCAGAGTTAAGCTAGTAATCTTGATGTTCATCCTACCTGGTTTCTCTGCAGTGACAATTTTATAGTCAGGGTTTTCCATACAGTGGAATTGAATTATTATTTATTAATATGTGTGGCCTTTAGATGGATTTATTTTCCTTAACTATTTTCCGGTTTTTCTTATCACATCATTTCAATTAAAGGCATAGTATGCAGGATCTGTTAGTTGGTGATTTTAAACACAGTATTTTGGAATCTTTAGAATCACGATCAAAAAAGCTTTGTAATCTGCTCAATTTTAAAGCCTTTTGTCAACTAAGTAATAGTTATGCTTTTGTTTTGAAGACAAATTGCCAAACAGGAAGTGGTAAAATGCATTGCCAGTGCCGAGAGCCAAACAACTTGCCATCTGGTCTTTGGATAACACACGCTGCCCTCTTCGCCACCCTAAAATAACAGTCCAACAGCATTTCAATTATTTTTATTACTATCGCAACTTTTGATGCTGTGTAGCAGTTACTACCACCTTTTATAGCAGGATTGTCAATAAACCCAAACAACAAACTCTATGTGAATGTCAGAATCTTCTATGTGAGGATGTTCGCCTACGTGCAGCACCGCCAGGCATCCCTCAGCGAGCCAGGGCTTTTCTTTGTCTGTGGCATAAAAATGACAGATGCGTCTGGTTTTCTGCAGAAAAGGTTACATGCTGACAGTTTAATAGAAATGCATGTATATCCCAAGCAGCTGTACATTTTGTAACACAGCACCATTCTTAGCTGTCAGATAGAATCAAGATATCACGCGCCGCTTATCAAATACAGAAAAAGAAAAAAAAAATCACTCATCTTTGCTGCTGTGTGTGTCACAGGCAGGGCAGGAATATTTTCTGATGTTATCCTTTTCATACGTGAATGAAAACACACTCAGTTTAGATCGGGCGCACTAACATTTAGCACACTTTAGCCTTATCCATTCATTCTCCGATCGATGATAAGGCCGTACGTGATCCATTGTGTGTCTGCTGTGTAACGTGTGAAGCTCAGCGTGATCACGTGATATCCCCGTGCCGCCGATGTTTCACACTGCGGGACGAACAGACACGCTGACCTTTCAGTCTCCCTGCAGTTGAGAGGGGTGTGGAGCTCTTCCTGCCAGGGTGCAGGGAGCAGGGTGAAGCTTCTCTGTAGACAAGACAACTGAATAACAATCCGACGTTCTGCAACAATCACAGACGCCAGAGGTTTTCTTAGCATCACTCCTTTGGCATTTAGCCTTTATTTGACAGCCAGCAGCACAGAGAGACAGGCGATATGGGGAGGCGGGAGTGGTTCCTGGCTGGAAGTCAAAGTGTGGATATTGTCAAAATGTCTTTAATTGTAAATGGAAAGGTGGAGTGTGTGATATCCTGCTCAAGTTTTTCACCTCTAAAAATTATATTAAAATCAATCACATACTGACATTTTCATGAATTTATAATCATTTTAATGTTTTATTTTTCCCCCCATTACCCTTAAATGAGCCTATTCATGTATATTTACATGAGGAGCAGGTCCTCTCTACGGGAGCCGCCATGTTTTTACAGTAGTCCAGAGTGGACATACTGAGCATCTTTTGAGTTTTAATGACAAGTGAAGTCTGAAGTTCTTCTGCATGTTCAGAAGGGTGAGGGTGAGGTGATGGATACAACATGCAACTTCACCACTAGATGTCACTAAATCTACACTGCACCTTTAATTATTCTTTAAAACAAAATAAAGGTACAGTTTGTAGGATAAGATGACACCTTAACCCCCCGTCTGAGCATATAGGAGAAGCTATGGTTGCCATCACTTATCACTTATCAATATAACCAGGTGTTTATTTTGCCCTCTCTAAACTACTCCAAACTAACATGGCCACCTCCATAGATTTGACCTGCTCGTGATATGAAAATAAAGGGCCCATTCTAGGTTAATGAAAACCATCTGAACACTCAAGTGATCACATACCCATATAAATAACAGTATAATGGTTTCATTTTCCACTTTAGTCAATGGAAATTAAAATGTAAATCTTACACACCGGACCTGTAAAATCAAATGCAATTCATTTAGGATAATTCACAATTTCCCTGCTGCTTCACTGAAGGACATAAAAAGCATCTCAGCTCCCTGAGTGAAATAACACTCTGGTTATGTGTGATGGAAAATGAGTTCATTTACATTTTTAAAGTAGACTAATAATGCAGGGGAACAGCCTCGGTGCTCCTGCTGAGGCAAATCCTTACAATGACATGATGCAATTGCATCGTATTACTGTGGGTTACAGCATCTGTGAAGAAGCAGGTGAAACAATATAGGATAAAATGAACATGTGGATAAGAGAATGTGAAACCATGTGGAAATTATGGTTTTGCACAGGACTCAGATTTAAGTAGCATCCATTGTTGCTAATTGAAATAGGCCACTTTCATTCATTTGTATTGTCAGTAGTGTCTCAATTAAAGATGATAATCAACTATGTTGCAAAAAAAAATGATATATAAAAGATAAAGATTAAAATGATAGTCTGGTTGCCAGGTTCTCTTCAATTGCATGTTGTAGTTTAAGACCCCTCACCTGTTTAGTTTGTCTATTGTGGGCTTCTGTAAAAACATGGTGGTGTGAGATCGCATCCATTGTGACTTGCCCCTGATGTAAATATAAGCGGCTCAGTCTTGGGTAATTAAATAGCAGTATAAATATACTTTATTCCATTTCTACCAAATCGAATAAAAATAAATTCACCCCAATCATACAACCTGGACCTGTAGCTGTTTACTATTGAACGTGGGTCCAAATCCATAAAAGACCCAGGTTTGACCCATTGACCCTCATTATTGAAAATCCCTTCCATCCACTTAAGAGATCATGCCACAGTGTATCCTGAACCAGACCCCTGGTGGCAAAAATAGATGTTACACAATTAATCAATTAAATATAAATGATGAAAAGTTAGACCTCAAACAAGCAGAAGAATAAAATGAATAGTTTAAATGTTTTGGAAATGGCTTCTTACTTTCGGGGTTCTAACACTGCCCAACAGCCTTTTTGTTATATGTTACATTTCCATTAAAGCCTGAAATTAAAGTTTGTGTCATAATGGAAGAAAAAGTATGGATTATCCCCTGATCTCACATTGTCACCCAACTTCATCAAACTCAGTCTTCTGTTTTCTTTTCCGTGTTGATGACGAGACCTCTAGTGGCTGAAGTTTGTATATTCCAAATAGAAATCAACAGATCACCAAACCCTATGAAATAATCATCATGAAACAATGTGGATGGAGACATAGCGCTTCAGGTGGGACGAGGTTAATATGCTCTCTGTTGTGTTGTTGTGTGAAGCTCCTTAAAACTCATCAGCTCATGCATCATGCATCCACGGGCGCAATGAATTTTGGAGTGACACGCATCCCCCGTGTGTTTCCTCGACCGTTGGCTCTCGGGGCTGCGAATATGAATGTAAGCAGACAGTGGTTTGACATTGGAGTTGGGCCAAATGAGAGAGGGCTGAGCTAATAGCAGCCCTGGGTCTATTTCCTTGTACAGTGCTCTCTCAAGGTCGTGGAGACCACAGAGCAGCGATAGGCTGCTTATCTGCTCCTCGGGCAAGACTGGGTACTATGCCATTAATCAACCCATGTTAGTTACACAGGCGAAGTTCCAAGTGAATGGGCAAGTCAAGGTTTGTGTTTGCATGTAAACGTATGCACATACATTTCAGCTATCATTTGAGTTCAAGGTTTTCTCAGAAAACAGTGCAGCGAAGACAGGTTACAACCAATAGGGACATTCCCTCACCCTCTGTACTGTACATGCATGATGATGTGACTTCCAGCTCATGTCTGGGTGCATGTAAAGAAACCCTGTGTGGTGATAATATAGCAGAGAATCATGTCACAAAGCCTAAAAGGTGCGCGCCACAATATGCTGTCTGCTGTAGTTACCATTATAAATCTATTGCCGTGCAGACCAATTCATTTTTCGAAGTTGTCTGCTATCAAAGGGAGGGCGGCTCGGTGTACCGGGTGTGGATACTTCAGAGGCAGAGTCGGTACACGGCTCCCGGAACAAGATAAATGATGAAGTGAGGCGGCGAGGTACATTCATCGACAACACGATTGCCTAACTCTGCTGTATCTCTTGCGCTCTCTCTGTCACTGTCTCACGGTGTAATGTACTGTAAAATGGAGCTTGCTTCACTAAGCCCCCTTTATTAGTTTTTCTTTTTATAGGGAGCGATTTGCACAAATAATTTCCTGCTCTCCATATGTTTGACATGGGCCAGTGGTCAGCCTCCCCTGCACAAATTGGCACTTGTGCAGCAGGGCAGTGCCAGCGTGTCTCTTATACAGTATACAGTGCACCTCACTCCTCTGTCACCAACACTACATAAACCGATATTTAAAGGTGCAGTGTGTAGGATTTTGGTTATACTTGTCACTTCTAAGAAATATTGCAAAACAATTACATACTGACATTTTCATGAATTTATCATCACCTATTTTTTCTTTCTCCCCATAACCCTTAAACGAGCCCATTAATGTATATTTTACATGAGGAGGGGGGTCCTCTCCTTGGGGGCCATCATCTACTTTCGTAAAAATAGATGTACTAAACATCTCTGAGCTTTAATGACAAATGAAGTCTACAATGTGCAACTTTACCTCTAGATGACACCAAATCTTTCACACTGCACCTTTAATACAGTAACCACACTCTGTTATTTTCAGTCTTTACATTTCATCACCATACACTGTTTTAGCTCAAACGTTTACATATACGACAGGGATTTCTGTTCATATTGCTGTGGATTACATTATATATGTTGCTCATCGTAACCTTTGTGCTTCTGCTCAGCCTGTCCTGGAAGATCAGCAGGCAGCTGGTAATTGTTGAGAGGCGATCTACTGTATTACGAATGAGGAGGATTTGGCATTCTCCTCCTGTCCTGAGGTCTTCTGCTGTAGTCGCACTGAAGGTATGTGCTATTGGCACGGTACATCTGGGCCCAGTGCAAGGCGCTTTGATCACATCTTCACAATGACTGCCTGGTGTGATCCTCCTTAAAGCTGACAGTGCAAAGCTTAGGCTTGTGTGTGGCTACAGGGAAAAGGCCACGAGAGAAGATGAGGTTTGAATGAGGGTGGATTAGCGCCATGGATAGTACAACTGAGGGACATTCGGATGGATAGCGGATGTGATGTTGAATTATGCATGTATGACGGTTACATGCATGGCGGGGAGAGCTGCAGCTCCACTGCACCGATACTTATGGGATGCAAAGTGAGATATCAAGACACTGGGGCGTGCATGTTTTCTAATTGTGCAGATTCGGGTCCGTGACGGAAACTCACAAAGTTACATTGAGGGGCATGAATGACAGTGACACACAGGAAGTGGGGTTGTACAGTGGAGCAGGGGAGAAGAGGCTAAAGGAGTTTGCCGTCCTTGCACGTCCTTCAGGGATGTCTCGGCCTCGCCTTAATGGAGTAGATATGTCCCTGTAAAAGCTTTCAGTCACAGAAGCAAAGCGGGCTTCGTAAACAGCTCATGCAGAACTGTCACTATTCTGTCAGTGGCGCTGAGGAAAATGTTCACTCTCACTCCACAGGAACACTTTTTATGGGAGCCTGGCAAATTCTAGAGATTTATTGGCTTAGAGCAGCGACCCCGTCTAACACTGTACCTTTCCAAACAACAGCAGCTGAAGTATCAGGCCAGGAGTTGGAGAACTTTAAGACAGCCGTGTCTTCGCTGCATGATTTTACAGACACACTTTGATTTGAAATGACTTTGTTCCTGTTAAGGCGTTGTGTCCTTGTAGACTGATGTGTTGCCTCTCAGCTGGCTCCATGAGAACAAGAAGCATCTGGGCCCATCTTCTGCTGCAAGGCAGGGAGCGGCTAATCTGGTCCAGCAGAACACATGGAGTGTCGCACGATGGGCTTAATGTCCCTTTGTTTACTAAGCTCATCTGGCATCCAGAGAAGATAGTGTATATAAAGTGGGTTTAAAGCCTTTTTTTTTATCATGAATGAGACATTGAGTGGTGAAGAATACTTGCTTATAGAGGGTAACCCCAATTAATGCCATTGAATGTCTATAGTCAGGAGGCTTCACCCAGGCTTTTGTTTGTTCTAACAAAATCAAGATTTGCAACCACGCGCTCCATCCCAATAACGGCGGCAGCTGCAGGAACGCCATAACTGGATTGTTTTGATCTCCTCGCCTGCAGTTGTGAGCCCTGGTGGGAGAATGCGAGTGCCTGGAATGCTCTGGAGCTGAGGGCAAGAAAGCGATTGGCGGCGTCGGACGCACAGCCTGTTGTCGTGAGAGCGCGGTGCAGGGAGGAGGAGAAGGAGCGAGGAGGCTGCCTGCCTTCATTAGATGAAATAGCGGGAGGGCTTTATGTGGACATCCACCAGATTAATTGGATTCTAGTGATCTGCTCAGAATGCGACACTGTCATGCAGAGTTATGAGCCGAGCTCTGCTGCTAATACCACTGCCACTCTGTTTTGAAGCAGGAGTGTACTCACTGCACAGTCTTATGCAACCAGCAGGTATGGGGTTTGAAATACGCAGATATACATTCATGCAGAATGACACTGATTTGACATATTTGCCAGCCTTCCTCTCTATATTTATTTACATGTAGCATCATCACAGCATTCTCGAACAACAGGTGTATTGTTGGGTTATTTATAAATGCCATCAGTCCCCATATTGCAAGGCTCCACTCCTGTTTTTTGGATCCTGAACACAAGTGAACCATACGCATTGCAGTACCACAAGCCTACAGGAGAGGGGGGGCACTGTTCTGATTTGAACTGACAACACTGCCTGTAACAACAATGCTACACCAGTACACATCAGTACAGGTGTAGTTGATACCTCAATCATCTCCGTGATGATTCTATTACTGTAGTACAGTGTAGTGAAAGTTGATATGGACGGATTCTGTTCTCTGCTCAACATCGCCCCCTGGCTCAGTGTGCACTGAACAAGATGCAGCGGTGACGTAATCTTTCTCTGTCAGATTCTCATTTACCTCACTGAGATGCTGCTAGGTGGTGCTGACATTTTGCCTCCATGTATTCAACATAAATTGGCACTTACATGTTTTACTGTACCATTTGGGCCATATCCACCAATTATGGGCCACTACAGGTTGACATCTATCCATGTGGCGGCCAGAGTTTCTGCATCATTGCCTAAAGTGGCTCACATCTGTGGACATTCTGCACTTGGAGGTTCAACTTTCATCTTTAGCAGTGATTTCCTGGCCTAGCTAAGAAGCTCTTTGATTATTTCAAATGTCTGAAATCTTTTCCATCATGCTGCAGATCACATCTCTCATCTCAGACTTTAGATGAGACACTGAGAAGGCAAACAAAACCCACATGCTCCTCAAACTGTCGACTGTCACCCCCATCATGTTGTCGCTCTGAGCCTGTGGCTCTACACCCCGTCAGAATCTCCTTTGCACCAAAAAAAATAAATAAATAAAAGACAACATCACACTCTTTCTATGTCACACTTGCCGGTGCCTCTGGTGTCTCTAAGTATCACACTGGGCCTATAACAGCATCCATCCTTTCATATTTGAAGATATCGCTCCTCGCTGGACCCACAGAAAGCCACACTCATAAAGGCTGTGGCCGCTGAATGTTCAGTCCCCTCCTGATAACAATAATCTAAACAGACTACGACCACTGGAGCAAATAAACAATTAACCTCTACAGTCAACCACAAGTCCGTGCACTTCCATCTGTTCTCAGGCTGTTATCGTACACTCAACATCCTCCGTCACTTCTTGACCTTTTGCCACTTTTTTTTTCTTTTTGTCCATTACAAGGAGACGATCGATTTTTCTGTGATGAATTTTCTTAAAAATAGGTTCTACGCCACATTTGAACAAAATCAATCATAATGTAATTGGATGTGCCAGTGATAATATGATGCAAGATATTTCGCAACGACTCCATCAATTATTCATTTTGAATGTGATGTTAGCATCACCTGTCATACGATAACATTGTTATTTAGAATGACTTCCATTAGTATCACTTCCATTATAAACACTGACCTTTGTAGGACCAGTGGACCTCATGGGAACCAAAACCTGGTCCTTGTGGGGCAATGTCTCTGGAATGTAGTTGGGTCAAGGTTAGTTATGAGTTGGTAATGGTTAAGGGTGTGTGTGTGTCAGAATTTGCCAAATAATATGATGACATGGTGAAGATGTTTTTCCATCACATCCAGAGGCTGTTGCCCCAGAGCTGACTGGCTCTGAGGTTGGTTTAAAATTCATATGTTAAAGGTACAATGAGTAGGAATTAGTGACACCTAGTGTTATAGTTACATGTTGCAGCTGAATACTTAACCCCCTGCTTAGAATGTTGGGGAGCCAAAGTCATATAGTTTGTCCATTGTAGGCTATTGAAAGTACACAGTGACTCTCTATGGAGAGGATGCATGCATGATGCAAATATATGTAGCTCATTCTAGGGTAGTGAGAACAATACCATTGATATCCACACACATCACTATGATTACAGTACATTTGATTTCCATCTAAAAATGGGAATACTGTCATCGAATACTTACACAATGGCCCTTTAAGCCTTGGTGTCAGCAATCACAGCATGATCCCAGCATTACATAATTATTCCCGATCACAGTCGACACAATGGCGTCCTGCGGAAACCAGTTAGAAATATTTGCAGGGGTAAAAATGGGCAAAGTAAGTGTCGTCAAACTCCGACTTCGAGTCACTTTCCCCCAATTTCATTTTCACATAATAAATTATCACACGTCCAGATAAGAAATAACTTCTATGACTTCTAATGACTAATACGTTCCCCATTTGATTTTGGCTTACCCACTGACAGAGTTATTAATGTTTAAATTCACTGTGGGCCCTGCTGCTGCACACTCTCTTTGGGAGGGCTGATGAAAAATTCTCGAGGCGATAATGTTTTGAAATATATGAACCCTAATTATATCTACATTTGAATAAGTTATCTATCAAGCTCAAATCAGTGCCATGCATTCACCCCCGCAGCATTTCCCAAATGCTATTTACCACATTATGCACCAACTTAATGGTGCATTAAGAATCAATATATGTCACATTTTCTCTTTGGAGACACATGGGTATGTGTGTGTGTGTATGTGTGTGTGTGTGTGTGTGTGTATATATATATATGTGTAGACAATTATTGACTAATCAGTTAAAATGGGATTGCTGGTGCTGCAAAATGAACTATTAATTAAACAACAATTAATATTGAAATTGTGTGATACTACAATGAGGTTTTCATTATTGTTTGGTAAGAATAGCTTAGAAATGCTTATTTTCTTTAATTTTTTTACCCTGTTGTGTTTGTGCTTTGTGTAAATTGCCCGATTTGAATGTTAAACCACAATGATGCATTTCCACAGAGGAAGAGAAGTGTTTCTAAACAGTTGCCTTCAGCATGAATGATGCATATCCAATTGCGCTGGCTGATTATAAAGAGCATGAACCTTGCAGTCATAACTGCTGTGGCATTAGCTGCAGGGGACCTCTGGCTCAGGGATGTGTTGCAGTCGGGGTGGAAATTCAAAGACTTTCAAATCCTTGGCCCACATTCTTGCCTCCACAGCAGAGACGGAATGTAGTAATACACACCATTTTAATATCTAACGGTATTTGACTCAAGAGACGAGCAGCTGAGGGCGCCTCTTGTTTTTGGTTGGATCGTTTCAGATGTAATTGCTGCAGCGATCTGCACAGCAACGAAGACAAAGATTCAATCCCAGGCTATGATAGATAATCTGAAAACATGTCTAATCCTCTGCCTTCAACAGGTCGATGGCTATTTTTGATATGATCTGTGTTCGTGTCCGTCTCAGTATCTAAGGGACAATCAAGCGAGCATAAACCCACTGATACTGAGCAGCATGTCGCTTATTTTGATTACACTTTGTAGGCCACCATGGAGACCACCATGAATATTTGAATCATCTGCGTCTCACATGGAGATTTTCTCACTTGTCACGGTGCTCCTCCGAATAATCCTGAAAGCGACGCAGCTTTGCTTTTGTTCAAAGAGCTGCTAGTTAACAGGGACACAGTTTACATTGCAGCATGTGCTGCTCTGCCCGGCAGCAGGAGATCCTCTGTTGACAAAGTATGAAGGGCTGCTGCAGCAATAGTGGGGCAGGCAGGAAATTTCTTTGTACCAGCTGCCAGGGTAATTAGTTCCTCGCTGAATTATGCATCAGCCGAAGTGTCAGGCGGTATTAGAATCACGCAGGTACAGACAGAGAGGACAGAGAAGGGCTGTCACACAAAGCTCATAAAGCATCACCATATACTGCCAGCACACACTGCCATATTGGAAGGCTCTGCCCGCGCCATAAGGGGAGCAGTGGAGCAGTAAATAGACTCCCTCTATATATCACCTAACAACATGAGGAAAAAATATTGGGACAGTATTTGGTTTAACTATTCAAAGACTCTTCGGGAAAATTCATGTCTGGAAATTCAGGTTTTTGATTTTAGAGATGTTCAAAGTGCAGTGTGTAAGATTTTGGTGATTTTTGTCACTTCTTAAAATCTGACAAAACAATTACATACTTTTCATGAATTTAAAATCACCTAATGTATCTTTCCCCCATTACCCTTTAATGATTCTGTTTATTTATATTTAAATGAGGAGCACCTGCTCCTCTCTACGAGTGTCGCCATGTTTTTACAGTTGCCCAGACTGGATGTACGAATCATCTTTTAAGATTTAATTGCGACTGAAGTCTCTCATAGGTTCTCCTACATGCTCAGAATGGTGAGGGTGAGGTGATGGATACAACACACAACTTCACCTATAGATGTCACAAAATCTTACACACTATCTGCTCAGGATGTAGATATAAATGGCTTTTTTAAGGGTGGTGTAAACAATCATTTGTAAGTGAGTAGACACTCATAAAACATAAGTATCCTAAGCATATATATTTCATTTCTGCCCATATAAGTGAAATTTAGTAGAAATGTTGCTATAGTGGCTCAGTCTCATCTGTATTTCACAGGTTTCCGGTGTGACTCTGTCTGTGACTCTATCATTAAATTAAATCTTAAAATATCATAAACAGTGCCGAAGGTTGCCGAACAAACACCCAGCGGATCTGATACCGGCGCATTTGTCCGTGATTTGTATTCCCCACAACTGAACCTTTGAGAGATTGACAGCTGATGTTGGTCGGACTCCTGCCTGCACATAACAAACAGCAGAGTTTGTGTGAGAGAGAGCATTTGATGAATCAGCACAACGACAAGCTACAACAATAGTAATGTGTGCTAATGTTAGCATATTGCATGCACTCTGAAGATGGACGATGTGTTTTTGCCATTATGCAAAAATGAAGCCAAAACATGACAGCTCGAGGTGCTGCCACCTTGTGGTTGTAATGATTAATTTAAAAACTAATTCAAATCGGGACAATGTGGAAACGGTCATTCTTTCAGCGTGATGAGACAAACCTACAAATGGCAGAAACCATCTTTGGCAGCCCTTTGATGATGTCATCAATGTTTTTCATACAGCCATGATTCTTCACTATCAGGTTCTCCCCTGCCCAAATGCTTTCCAAACCTGCTGGCACATTCTGAGGCATTAAAACCCTCTTCAAATGCTGAATGTCGTCGAGGGGCAAACATCTTTAATTATAGTATGTACACTTTAATGGCTTGTTGTAAAAAAAATGGGGGGGGGGGGGGTTCATAGGCTACAAACAGGTTGTAAAGTGCTGCAGTCAATACCAAGATTTTTTTTCTAGTTTTCAAAGATATGTTAACATCTCATTTTTATTTAAAAATATGCCTGAAGCGGCAGTATAATCACTCGAGGTCCAGCTAGACTTAAAACATAAAAAAAACAAAACCTCATTAGTTTAACATTTCTTGTCAGATGTGGTTAACTCCGGTGATTAATCTGGTTTCTCTGAAGGCTCCAGATTTCTGGCATTACAGAGAAAACTTGCAGATTCCTGGGTGTGGGCTGACGTTCCCGTCTCAGCGGGGTCATGTCCTGTCAAAACCTTCGTGCCTGCTGTCAGAGACGGAGCCATGGCTCTCTGAGCAGGCTGCTCTGCCGCTGTGTAAGTGTCAGTCACCTTGGGCTGGGATGCAGAGGAAATCACAGCACTGTGAATAGGAGGAGTCTCCCCATGGCATCGAGCACAGATGGCACAGAGTTGCAGGCCGATTCCACAGAGCTGTCTCATTCTGTCTTTTTAAAATGACTGATGTCAATGTTCAAACACAAATCTAGTCTACAGTTAATCACCCATTCAGCTGCACATTTTCTCATGGATTAAACTAAACACAAGCAGAGCTTCTCAGTGCAGGCTCAGGACACAGTCATAGGGAGAAGACACCTGAAACATTCTCATTGTGGACAATTGAGACCAGGGTTTTATTTATCTTCTCTAGGAATGGACAGGATGAGATGTTAGTGTTCAGGAATCAAGATCTGCCGCTGAACTGCGGAATAAGGTTAGTTGAATATGAAAAGTCTCCTGTTTAACTCTACTCACTGAGGTGACTTGGAGATACATGTGCATGTACTATTTGTAGTAAAAAGATTTAGATAAAGTTAAAGCGCGTTAGAGTTAATTAGTAAATGTCCTGGACAAGAATAAACCTCACTGTTAAAAATGTCCAACATCCATTTATATATTTTTAATCATGTGCCATATCTTTTACATAATCATCAAAACATAAAAAGCTGCAAAAAATCTCTATGAAATTCTGCTGTAAGTTCAGTTTGGGTCAAATTTGTCAGATTTGTGTTTTTCTCTATATGTCTAAAAGCATGGCGTAGCATTATTGAGGATATATAAGGTAAAACGAGCATTTTTGACAAAAACTCAATATATCCATAAGATCCATATTTGATATGTCTTACTGATAATGTGTAAAATGAAGTAATTGGAAATATTTATAGATATGCAAATTTGTGGTATGCATATGCTCATACAATATATACTTGCATGAATACATGAGTATTAATTATTATTTAATAAGACATGTACGATTTATGTAAGCTCTGTCCTTTAAAATATATATTATGTTATACTTGCACAATACAGGATATAAATTGTACCATTCGATTGTTGTACAAATATTTTATAAACTTGCATCCGCAAACTTTAAAATGAATAGATATGCAATTCTAATATTTTTTCGCGTTGTAATGTATTCTGCAAATTCACTCTCAATATAGGGGACATGGACTGTATATATATATATATATATTTATATATACTATATAACATTTCCTGGTATGAGGGTGTGTTTGCTGCCCAGCAGTGTGTCTGCCAGAGTGAAGATGAGTGATTGAATGGGATAACCTCAAAACTCAAGGACTGGGTTTGCTATTAGCTGCTTTATTCTCAGAGGAGAGGCGCTTCAGTCACTGTCTGCTGACTCTTTTCCTCTGAGCCAATACACAGACACTGACATGCACACAGAAATATGGGAACCTGTTCTGGAGGCAAAGCACATACACTCTCACTCTCTCTCTCACACACACACACACACACACACACACACATAAGCGGCAGTGCCGCCACCACCACCATCACAGCCAATAGACAACATGTAGTGAACCGTGGATTTGGCGCTAAAAGAAATGAATAAGTCTCAAACAAGCAGGAGCTTCTTCGCTCCCCGTGGGTCGTGCTTGTTGATCTAAGGCTAACCAGATTTGAGTTTAAGATAAGTGTATTCATGATTTCATTTCCATGCACGCTTCCAATTTGAAAACATTAAATATTTAAAGTATCCATCCAGTGTCTGGAGATGGTGTGTCAGTGGCGTTGAACATCTGAACTCCAGCTTGGGTTTGTTCAACTACTGAAGCTCCTCCCACTGTCAAACAGCTATTATAGCTGTTGGGTCTTATAGATGCATGTGAGACAATAAGAGTAACCTGACAATCTGCATGAAATCTACTCAAGGTAAATTGCATCTGATAACAATCCAAAATAGATTGATCTCACATTAGACAGAGGACTAATTGTTTCATTATCTCCTTGCTCCATTTACAACAACTCTGCTACCTACTCATTATCTTTGCATACATGTAATTTATCACTTATTGTGAGCAATGAAGGAAACAGTCATTTTGCCCACAGCATTTTACACGGCAGTATTACAAAGAGGTGTGTACTCAATATATTTGTACTATTTATATAAAAGGTTCAATATAGAAAATAATATATATGATTTCATACTTGAATTTCAAGTAACCCATCCACATTCACACCAGAGTTTTGCCCTAACCCTTATTTAGGTGTTCACATAAACAAAACAATAACGGCACAATGCACAAAATCTACCAACTCCAAAAACAACTTTTCTCAATTGCAAAGCAAAAAGCAAAGCTGTATTTCCTTATAAACACATTTGCCAAACCTTATTAGTAGTTTACAACTTTATTCTGTTGCAGACACAAGGAGTCCTGCTGCCGGAGCTCTGCTCAGGGACACCTACAACAAATGCAATCCAACACGAACCATAATATGATGTGATATATCCCACAGCAGGGCCGCACACTTAAACTTAAATGTTATCTCTTGGCCACTTGAATTGGATCTTATTTGAGCTGTGAACCATGTGAGACAGTGCATATTTAACTTTAATGGTCGCCGGGTCCTGGTGTGGGTGCAGAGTTTGCAGAATGTGGCGGGTCGGCCAACAACCACTGCCATCACTTACAGCCGCACCATCACCGAGTTAATGTGTTTCAGGTCAGCTCCTCAGCCTCTGTCGATGGGCTGTGGCGAGTGAGTGCAGAGAGGTGAGAGCAATCCACCGCTGCCGTCACCTGGCCTTGCTGCTGAAATGCTAAAGGTGGAGTTCGTTGTTCAGGAAAAGCTATAGCTATAAGTGCTGGCCACACCCCCAATCACTCCTCGTGTGACGGCTATGCTCTCATAACACGCAATATATTTAGCATTCTTGAGGTTACATTGATATGTAAAATGAATGAAACAGACATTTGTATGACGTGACAAACTTAAGGAAAAAAAAGTTCATTAAAGGTAAATTGTTCAGGATATTGCGACATCTAGTGGTATAGATATACAAAGGCCAAAGTGTAAAAAATTACTGAGATGATAATTATTGTCCTGCACCTATTATGCTAGGACTGTAGGGGGAGGTCGTGCTGCTTTCAATTGGTGAGTTTGAGAGAAGAAGAGGAGGGATAGAGCGTGTGTGTCTCTGGCTTGATGTTAAAGGTTGATGTTACAGAGATGTTCACTACACTTAAAGGTGCAGTGTGTAAGATTTAGTGACATCTAGTGGTGAAGTTGCATGTTGCAGTTGTTGTATCCATCACCTCACCCTCGCCCTTCTGAACATGCAGGAGAACCTATGGTAGACTTCAGTTGTCATTAAAACTCTAAAGGTGTTTGGTATGCTCACTCTGTGCCACTGTAAAAACATGTGAGCCCCCTTAGAGAAGACCCCCCCTCCTTATATAAATATTCATTAAAGGGAACCTATTATGCCCATTTTAGGGGCTTTCTGTTTGTTCTTTATTCTCTATTATGATGATAAACGGTATTTATAGTCTCATTCTCTGATTGGCTGATCAGTAGGCGATCCCAGATTGGCTAAAAATGTAGGTTAGTCCCGCCTTCTAAGCAAGCGTGTTTCACCCTCACAGGCAGCCTTCACTGCAAAATATAAACACTGCAAGGAGCACTAATGCAGTTTAACAGATGAACATAAGAGTACGTCCGTATATGTTCGAGCCGAAATCTGACCCGTAATATGAGAGTGGGATCTTGCACCCTCCCAAAGTTCGTTAGTCCATTAGCCCTTAAAGAATCAATTATTCACCAGTACAATAACTAACTCCATTGACGAGATAGAGGACAAGCTCAGCTTCGAACAATATCAGCAGGTCATTTAAATCTCTTAATCTCTCCATACGACCGACCGATGGTCGTATGGATCAATTCTACCAATTGTACCAATTTTTCAAGAGCCTTTGGAACAGGGTCCAGCTTGTCTCGGTACGGTCCATCGCCTTTATGTTTTGTTCAGTCCATTTATCCATGAGCTTGTGCCTCTGTCTCTGCAGCACTGTATCGAACTCAGCAATGTAAACAAAGCCTTTTTCCTGCTAAAATGGCGCCGGGGTGCCCACTATGCATTGCAAGATCACATTAGGATGGAGAGTGCCTCTGCTTGAATTGAGATCCTCTATGCGGACACACTTGCCCGCCCTACATTAGTGACATCACAAATTTCCTTGTGTTGAGAGCAGTGGCCTCAAACATGTGTTTAGGTCATTTTATGCAAGTCTGACCAGTTTATTAATATTTATAAACCATAATAGGTCCCCTTTAATTTAGGTGATTATAAATTCATTGAAGTGTCCCTATGTGATTGTTTTGTAATATTTTTCGAAGTGACAAGAATGACTGAAATCTTACACACTGAACCTTTAAGGTTATATTGGGCTGAATGTGGCCCCTGAAGTACAAAGAGTTTGACAGCCCTGCTCTAATGCAATGACCTGATCCTCATTTTAGTTGAATAATAAAGAAATTATTCTACATCAATATAATTATGTTGTATTCCATTTCTGCAAATGGAAATGGAAATCATTTCAACTAACTTTTACATACAGAATGCTAAAGAGAATATAAGGTCATATGCCATTGAGTATCTTAGGTCTAATACCTCAAATGAAAGAATAACAAGAGATAATGTCCACTTTAGCTATCTCGTCATCAAGAGGGGGAAAATCTCCTCCCCGCAGGTTTTTATATTTGTTTCCAGGTCCTGTGCATTTGAGCTTAACTGATTCATTTTATCTCCACGGTTCCACATTATAAGCGGGCGCAGCGGGGGCAACCTTTGGCAGCCATCAACCACAGAGGAGCTCTTTGCCATTTAGTCGGCGTGTAAACCAGATTACCTGATCATTTAGTCTTCATTGGACAGGAGGCCTGGCTCCTCACTGTGGGCCTCTGTAGGGTTCTCATTCTGTAAGTGTTAGCATTGGGAACAGGTCCCAGAAAGACCCGAACGCCAGCGTTAATCTCTGCCTGGGCCTGCAGCCCATCACTGGGGCCTGTAATCTAGTAGCTGTGGTGATGCTGTTATCTTTAGCCCAGAGTACTCAGCCATGGCTCCTGGCTCCTGCCAGTCCAGCTACCGTGGGCCGTCTTTGTCCGTTCAGCTCTCGCCTTTGTTTCCCGGTCCCTCATGCTTCTCTTTCACTATTCTCCCATCTCGTCTATCGTTTTCTTTACACGCTCGTTCTTTTCTCAAGGTTTTTCATTATCATCTCTCCTCCCTGTAGCATCCTTTTATTACTTTTGACGATAAAGTATTTTTAGGTGAACTGATCCACCCCTTGGTCATAGTGAGAGAAGGAGAGGGACCTTTAATGAAAGAGTCCACAAAGAGATCGTGTTTGCTTGTATAAAACTGCACAGCTCTATTATCTCATACATCATTTACGTGACTATTTAGCAGCAAATCTGGAACAAACCCATCACTTTTCAAACTTCACTCCACTAATCTTTGAGACTTGAGGGATTGGGGAGAAGGATGATGCCAATGGGCCTCACCCACCCGTCACCCTGTGTGACTGAAGATGCACCCAAAGGTCAGAGCCATGTTACACGCCGAGTCTTTTTCACCTCTTTCATCAGACAAGCGATTCTCCATCATCAGGCCAGAGCCATTAGGGTGTCTCTTGCTTAATGGACTTGTCGGGAATCCATAGACGGACTGAAGATAAATGGTAAATACTAAAAATGAAGATGGTTAGGTGTGGGAAGATGGTGCGGCAGGGTAGAGGGGGGTTGTCCTGAGTCTACATTGATTCGCCTGTCAAATGCTGGAGTCTCATCTCCTCTCCAACAACAAATTACATCCACATCATCATTTCCATCAAAACAATATGAGAATGGCATATGCTGTATGCTTTTTTATTCAGGATTTTGAAAGAATATGTTGCATGGGTGATGTATAATGGTGTGAATGACATATAGTGGAGGCTTGAGACTCAGGGCCATTAAAGTGATGCTCCAGCAGGTTTATGAATGAACAACAAAGGAGGAAAACACCTCGCTCGACGTGCGGGGATCTGCCTTTACTCCGTGTGAAATGAGTTAATGATTTATTTGCAGTCGACCCTGTGGTGCTGTGAAAAATCTTTAACTCAAAAATTCTTTATTTATGGGGGAAGGAAAACAACTGTGAGGATAATGCGCAGATGCTGGGAGAGGGCAGCGGTTACTCCTCGAAACACTAGTGGTCAAACATGCGGTCAAACGCCCTGGCAGGAATAACGGTGTGTCTAAGGTAAAGGCTACTGCACACCACAGGGATTTGAAGACAGCTATAACCAATTCTTAATCATTTGATTGTCAATGCAGACACAAGACGATCCAGTCAAGATGCATGACTAAGCACCAACTATTTAAATAGACACGTTTTAAATGTGATTAAAGATAATTACAGTCATTGTGATGGATTAAAGATCTAATTTGACACGATAAACAATTTGTTTGAATACCTACTTAAGGGTACAGTGTGTACGTTTCTTGACATTTACTGGTGAAGTTGTATATTATATTCATCGCCTCACCCTTCCCTCTTGAGCTTGCAGGAGAATTTAAGGTAGACCTCAGCTGTCATTAAAGCTCCAAAGATGTTTAGTTTGTCCACTATGGGCTATACAAACATGGCAGCCCCCCATAGGGAGGACCCACTCCAACATTTCAGGGTAAAGAAAGCAATCATACATTGAGGTGATTATAACTTCAAAGAATTGTCAGTCTATAATTTCTTTGTAATCCTAATACTACAGATAGGAGTGACAGAAATCGACTGAAGTCTTACACACTGCCCCTTTAAACTTGACATGTCTATTCAATCATTATCTGTCTGCACAAAATCCCAGCACGTTCTCAGTTAACTAGATTTCAATTGAAAATCAGGGTTAATTTGCTGACTCAGCGCAATTGAGTGTGCTGCAGAATTTGGATACAAAATGGTATCTCTTGTATTGCTACTCCATCTAAAAAGCGTCGCTGAGTTAAACGGATTTGATCGCCCTCGGCTCGACATAGTATCTGGTGTACTTGTTTGAATGATTGTTTGAGTTTTGGATTCAAATTGGATTGGATTTCCTCTGTCTCCATCTGAGATAAAAGTTACACGGCAGGCAACCATTACATGTATCAGTTGGTGATGTTTCCCGCTCTCTCATTGGTTAATGTGGGTTATTACTTCCGTGCTCAATCACCGTTCCTGTTACAACAATGAATGATTATCATATTTCTGACTCAAAGTCAAAGAGTCTCTGACCTTTCACTTTACCGTCATTGGCCGGATGATGTGTTCGGATCAGCCTCAAATTAGCGACGCCCCCTCAATAATCAACAGGGCTGAATCTGACCCGAAATCTGGCCTTTTATCCTCCCCAGTGTTTGGCAGGCATTAAGTTGCAGATCGGCCCAACCTCCCCTCGGCAGCCATTATTCTGAGACACCGGTGGCATTAGTATACATAGCTGCACAAGTCTTGTCTGCCCTGTCTGCACACAGCACACCACTGTGCATTTCAACAGCTCCTCCAATTCATCTATTCCTTATTCATCTGTAACTCATCTCTATTGAAACATGGCCACTCCATATTCCTATCTGATCATGGGAGAATTCATTACGCCCTTTTGCAATAGATCAAATATATTAGATAGAGGAGCATGAGATACAAGCGTGGTGGAATTGTCAGACAACAGTGTCAAAAAGCGAGACTTCAAAGCTGCTTTGCTGCTGCACAACAAATCAAAGCGCTTTAAATTAACAATGTGGGACAGTGGGGAAGAAGGAGGCACACGTTGCTGCTCCACTTGGCAAAGGTACACACCATTTACAGCCTGCACTTATGCAGTTTGACACATCTCTCCTCAGTGTGATTATGCAATCAACTTATTCCGTGCATCCAAATATATGTTGTCATGATTTCCTTTTAGCAGAGTTGTATAGAACCTGCCAGATGACACCTTTCTACTGTTGTCTCCACAAGCAGCCTCGTCCCGCTCGTTTTGCATAAAAGCCCCGAGCGTCGGACGGCAAAGTGTAATTTCTTATTATCTCTGAAACATGAGTTGGGTGTTCGCCAGGTTGAGCCTGGTGACTGGTCCTCATGTTGTATTAGTTTCATCCGTTCCTTTCTTCCTTTCAAGAAATTGATTGTTGCCAGACACTGTCTCTTCTCTGTACTCGAGCCAGTGTCGCACACTCAGGAGGAAATGGAGCCAACAAAGACAGCGTGTTTGATGTCTGTGGATTAGCAGTGTATATGTGTGCTTTAAAGGTGCAGTGTGTAGGATTTAGCAAGATCTAGACATGAATTGGCACACGTTCCAGCCAATTCTATCCTACCACACTTTTATAACCTCCAACCACATAGAACCAACTTATGATGTACATATTGAGAATTAATTTAAGGGTTTATCAAAACAACAATTTGTACATGCAGTTTTATTTCCAATATATCCAGTATCATATTATATCAGATGATATGTTTTTTTTTAATAATTAGATTTGATCATATTCAATTAAATTAAATGTATATTTTGTAATGGAATAACTTCATCTAGGTTTTACACACTTTACCTTTGTGTCCTGATTAAATAGAAAAATCACAGTAGAGGGTCAGTGGTTGAAGTCCGTCCACCACACTTAACATATCCCCTGTGGCTTCTCCTCCAGCTCCTCCACTCCCACTGTCCCATTGTCTTTACAGGGGCCGCTGAGTTTCTTAGTGCAGAGAGATCTGAGTCATTAAGACTTTTTTGGATTTGCCAGTTCTGTCTGGTTGAAGCCCCGAAATGATCCGCAGCCATATGGGACTGTCAGGTCCCATTTTGTCAGTGCGTTCCAGTGGGATTTTGTCCATCCTCTGACAATGTGAGAAACTGACAGAGGACCTAATGCTCCTCGACAGGACAGAACAGCAACTATAGCAAAGCGCACTGCCGGCTCCGCCTGGCACAGTGGCTGCAGCACAAGGCACTTGGGTTTTAAAATCATGCATGGGTGTCACCAGAGTTTGGTAAAGACAGTGTGAAAACTTTCGACTGTTCTGAGACTCTATCCCTGAGAAGAATTGGCTCAGAGAGGATCTCTGTGAAAGAGCTACACTGAGAGATCTCTCTACATAGTGCACCCATTATCGGAAGGTGATGCAGCCTAGAGGCTAATTCATGATTCTTTATCTAAGCTATGCTGCAGGAATGTCCATGACCCACATACAGTTGTTGGTTGTAGAAAAGGTGTTTGTGTGTTGCCTTGCAGTTACACCATTGAAACATATGTGGGTGTAAAGATCCTATTCTTAAGCTGTATGTGGTCTCCTGAATAGCTTCTGTACGCGTTTTGCCACTAAGAGGAACAATCACACTTACCGCAGACGGCATCACATATTTGTGTAGACGTGTATGACAGAGGCATAAAATGGCTTTAATTTTGGGCCACACCACTGATACATTGGTAAAGAGGCCCATGATCCTGCAGACCATTTGCAATGACAACCTGGCAGTTCAATCATCCCGCCCTCGACTCCTGAATGTGGATGAGTGGTGTCACTGTAGGATGATGTGATTATGTGTGAAAATACACCCAAGCGCATATCAAACAGGGAAATATATTGAGAAAAAAATAATGCGGGGACATCTGGAACATAAAAGTAAATAGCAGGAGGCTGTCAGGGTTAGACATCCTCACAACAACAAGGGCAGATAGATGAAGGACAAGGCATTGAGGAGCATGTTATGTGTAGTTATGTGTAGATGCAGCCATCTATCAGCAGCCTGTACGACTAACTCTCGAATATCTTGATACGTTGAGGTCTTGTTTGGCATATTCCATATAAATGACTCCTCTTATTCGTCCTGACATACTTATATGCCTGTGTCAGGTCCATGTCTATTACATTTACATAGTCTGTTGTCACATATAGCATTGTTGGACATTTTCCATCATATTCAGCCACTGTGAAAATGTCCAGACTTCATCTCTGATTACATATTTACATGCTGTTTAATGGTAATGATACACAATTCTCTGTTGTTGTTGTTGTTTGAATCCTCTAATACATAATTAGTAATAAAAGATGGTAATGATTTGTCTTGGGGAATTGACTGATTGTCGCCTGAGGCCCCCTGCAGATGAGTACACATTATTTATCTGTTGTTGATCACCAGTTTTACCTATTTATTTATTTTCAATCTCTGGCTTGGAGAGTAGAAAAAAGAAAAAAAGAAAAGAAAAATCAGGGTCATGCTTCTGAGCAGACAGGGGCCTTTGAGAGGAATTTGAGATGGTTGTGGTCTGTGTTGTTGCTGCATTTTTAGCTGACTTACAAAATCCAAAACCAATCAATACGCTCCCTCTCAGACTTTGTGCCGAGTGATCTTCTCTGCAGGCTGCTCTCTTCCACACAGCATCACAGAAATTAACATACTGTGTGTTTATCAGTCAAATATATGATTCATTTCAAACAGATGAAAACATTCATGGGTGTCACTCAGTATGGAACAGCCTGTGCCACACAGTGTCTCTAACTTCTGGAACAATGCTGGGACCAGAGCGGCTCTGACATGATGAGTGACAGCTCCACACTGACAACTGACACTATTACTGAGGATTGGACCCTGCCGGATGATGGTTGGGCTTTTCAGAGTGGAGGATTAAACCCACTGACCTGACCTGTTTGCCCTCTTATCTGCAACTTGTAAAATAACTATCTGTGTGTTCTTGTTATTGAGGCTTTTGTTGCAGAAGCCGGCTTGGTCATTTTGGGTTACGAGGGGATGGTGGCCGCAACTGAACCCCTGTTTAAAGCCCAGAGGCGGCGATTAGAGTTATTTAGGGTCACTTTCAAAGGGAAAGATCTGCCTTGCATTCCGCAACAGAAAATATAAATGATCACCTTCTGCACACCATCTCGTGCGTACATTGGACCTTAGGCTCTTTGTACACCCAGGTTGTCAATTGACAATGAATGATAGTGATGCTTGTAGTTGTAAATGACAGGGCTGATCACATAGGCTCCCCCCTCTGTTTGTATTTAAAGGTCCAGTGTGTGACATTTAGTTGCAATTATTTTCATTTCTTTTGGCAGAAATGGAAAACAAACTAATTATGTTGAGGTTTTTGTGAGTGTATAATCACCTGTCTGAAGACTACTTGACTCTTTTTAGAAGGGTCCAGATTGGATTAAATTATCACCTTTTTGGCACTCTTGTGATAATTGAAGATCTCCAACATCTCCTACCTTTGGAGTGCAGCAGGTTAGGTGGGGGCTATTTCCTGTGTTGACAAGTGAAATGGTCTGAGAGCACGAACACACAGAAGCAGCTTGAGTGCAAGGTTGAATAGTGGAAGCATGAAGTGCAGCAGTAAGTAACAAGAAGCATGTGAGTGTGAGTGCACTTTACGAAAACTGACAACATAGTACGTGTCAACACTCAGCCATGTTGTAGAAAGACCCAGCAGTTACAATGACCATGTGGGTCAGGCATTATAATTGTGGCACATCTACAGCTATCAAACATAGTCTCTCTTGATGTAGGGTTCTGTTCTAAGGCCTGTGACAAGCTCCGAATTCAAAGTGGATATGTTCCCAATCTGAGCCTCCCTGTAGATTTGGGCCTGATTGTGACAAATGAAACAGGATAGTGCTCATGCAAATAGCACAGACAGGAGTGGCCCGAGATGTGCACCTTGTGAAATGGAATATTCACGTAATTGAAAACATAAGTTATAGCCTCTCTCGCCCCCCTCCGGATCCCAAGAAGCTGTTTCATCTAAGAAATCGCACTGCAGGAGAAGAGGACATGGCTTTGGAATGTTCTGACTGTTCCAATCTAACAGATTAATGAGTCGCACGGCCCTGTGCCAGCTCCACCCCGAGGAAAGAGGGATACACAATGCTCCATATCAATAAAAGAGACAGTCCTCTGTCATCCCACAGATGTGATAGGATGGCCTGTAAATGGCTGTTAGGGAAAGGGCAAATTTATATTAGAGTTTAGCCCAGAATCCTAAAGCATGGCTCGCAGTGCTTCTCCATATGTCACTGACTCATCCACAGACGCAATTACAGACCAAATGTGGGTTGTGACACACTGAGTCTGGACCAGAGCACTTCAAGGTATTATTGCGAAAAGGCAATAAACACAAATATCACCAGGTGTTTTCTCTCATTCTTGGCAATTCAAATGAATAAAACTATATGTCCACTTGATATTGATTTGTTTAATATTCCTATTGGTTTTTATCGTGTGCTGAATTTAGAGACATCTGGTGGCGAGCTTGCATGTTGAAGCGGAATACAGATTACCGCTATGGTAGACTTCAGTTTAGTCTGTCCATCATGGGCCTTTAGAGAATTGAAATTGATTACAGGAGCGTTATTGTTGTTACTTCTCATTTCCAGCTCCAGATCAGAGCTTGTTTGTTGCAGGTGAAATCAAGGGCTTGATGATTCAAGAGTGTGAAAGCCGAAAGTTCACCCAGATCTCAAATGTTTGGTGCATGTGATATAAAACGTCTTTGGAGCCAAACTCACTTAAAACACCCAACAAGAAAACAAAACAAAAAGAGTTTTGCCCCCTCGGTCATCTCTCCCCAAAAATAATGGTGCATTTTCCAGCCTTGTGGGCTCAGAGCAAAGCCAGCACTTTTTAATGACCTGAGTTTCAAACTGGGGAGTTTGAGAACTTCTGTTTTAACTGTCACAAACAGACCCGCCGGGACACAGAGGACCCTGTGTTAAAAGAACCGCGGGTTACCGTTTACTTTTTGTTCTATGTATATGTTGCCATGCAGGGAGTGTAAGTGCAGACAGAAACATTTTCATCCAGGCTGCTGTAAAAAGACATATAAACACCAGATACCAGGAGCAGACTTTTATGACCAAAACAGAGTCTGTGCAAAAGCATACAACTTTCTGACACAGCAGCTCCACCATTAGCTTGATGGGACAGTGGCTGGAATAAGGAGACTGTTGCTGATTTCATTCCCATTCGCACTTTGAATGTCTTTCCCTGTTCTATTGTGTGACTAGTGAGCAGGTGCATTCTCCTGTGTTCAGAGTATAACTGATTTAAATCCACACACTGAGGTTTAGCAAGTTCAATTGTGATGCAAACAGATATCATTAAATAATATAGCTCACTTCTAATATCTAATGATGGAACCTACACAAATGAAGGTTTCTAATCTTTATTTATATCAATAAATGTAGTAATAATTTCATGTAAATCGTACACCGGATCTAATGTAAATAAGCAAATATATAAAATGAGAAAAATCCCTGAAATATGCATCAATTACTATAAAGTTACAAAAAGAGCCCATTCTTTAGGATATATTTGTAAACAGAGGTGACTGAAAAACCAAAGCAAACACATCATGTGGCATGTTAAGAATGATTTGTATTTACATCATGTACTTACAAACTAAAACCAAACAAACCATTAGAATTATACCAATCTTAATGTTGATGGTAGAGTAAGATAGAACGATTTGGCCAATTGTCAAAAGGAAGAGGAAATAGAATTACAAAACAATATAAATAAATATTCTCATGAATGCATAATCACCCCAATGCATGACTTGCTTTTTACATAACATTAAAATCAGCCCTTTAATGTATATTTACCTCAGGAGTGGGTCCTACCTATGGGCGCAGTTATGTTTTTACAATTTACCCTTTGGTAAGGTTGACGTGATGAATACAAAATGCAACTTCACCTGTAGATGTCACCAAATCTTACACACTGTACCTTTACATCTATTTGTTTTGAGTATTTGGTTTTCCGTGCCTTTGCTCGCAATGAACATTTCTCTCCTGTTTGTGCCTCTCACTCTGACTTACAGGCTCCTGTGTGCTGAGTGTACTTCTCAGATATCTTCTCTTTGAGCTGCATGAAAAACTCTCCAGAGACACCAGAGCACTAGCATTCAAACGTGCTGTCAGAGTTCTCATCGGGCAATAAAGGGAACGCTCATTCTGTGTCTCTCGGAGAGAGGGCTCCATCAATGGAAGCATCCTGTCTGTGCTGTTCACCACGTGGCTGCGGCCCATTGTCTGTCTCTGTGAGTAGAGTGAGTTCAGACTGTGGCAAATCCAAACCAATGGCCTCTCAAAAGATCATGACATCTACACTTCAAGAGATGAAAGCCACTCTATGCGAAACCCCTCTCGAGTCTGCAGGTGTATTTCTGTTTGGTCACTCACATTATCTTTCAGTCCCTAGTTAAGAGCTCATTCTGAACCTTGCTCTCTGTAAAAATGATGCTCTGAATCCACTTCAGAATGATTCCCCATCATTCATGAGTCCTACTTAAACTGTTCTACAGTGTACTGTCACTTCTTGTTGTAGTCAGGTTGACAGAGCCGGCTCTAGCCATTTTGGTGCCCTAGGTAAAATTAGGTTTGGTGCCCCCCATCCCCCACCCCACTCTGAACACACACCACCACAAACAAAGGACAGACCTTAACGGTTAAATGTTTGATCACACACGGCAACACACAAACAAACACATTGAAATAACAATAACAATAATTTGATCAAATAACATGAGTGAAACCAGAAAGGTAAATCAGTCCTATTATTTATTGTATTACAGTTTTTTAGGCCTTGCAGCAGTGCCCCGTCCAGCAGGTGGCACTATATAGGTGACTGCCAATATGACTAATGCCAAGAGCTGGCTCTGCTGACTGACATCATGTGCAGAGCTTTCAATCAACAGTCTGTGATGTAGTGTGAGGTCAGGAAACAGTGGAGATTTTGCACTTCAGGCTATGCTGTTGTAAGAACATTACAGTATAAAAGCAGACACATAAGCAAGGCAATAAACCATATTACCATAAACCTGTGCGCTCTTCATATCCATCCCTAAATACTCATCAGGATGTGAAAGCCAACCTCAGACCCAGTATTGCCCACTCGGCATTCAGCCCGACTACACTACACATGTATTGCTTTGGTGCGTTGTCTGACAATATCACAGCCTCTGGCAGCTGCCTGGTCATGACCTGTGGATGTTGACCTCCCTGGAGAGCAGCGTCTCTGCAGATCACCACACTATAGCGCAATCTCCGAGTGGCACAGTAAAGATGATTGCCAGGGATTCCATTTTATGAGTTTCATATATTGATTTTTTTTCTATTCAGAAAAATCCTGCATACCACCCCTTAACTTAAAAAAAAACTCTTTGTGCATTGTAAGTTGGCTATTTCCAGTATCTGCCAATCACTCAACAAGATCCTCAGATTCAGATTCACAACCTTTAAAACTATGGCTTTGTGATCAGCTTGATATTTATGTTGTTCCTTTGAGGACATCTTTTTTGAATGTTACTGTCTTGATGAAGAATAGCATCTGACACACATGTGCGGCTGTATCTATCTGATAACATATGGTAAAAGTCGTGAAATGAAAATCATTTTACAACAAAAAATCAAAACGCTCCAGCAGTGATGTTGATCAGTGGTTTGGACCAGCTGTCGACAGCTATGAAATCTATTTGAAGATGTGGAGGAGTTTGCGTTTAACTGAGTCCACAGACTGAAGCTGCACTGTTTCTACTGGAGGCAGAAGCTGCCTGTTAGGTCACATTTTCATTTTGATTGCTTCAAGGGTCCCAATTGCACAAACATTCTACGACAATTCTTATTATTATTACCACTGATTGAGAGGCTGATAAGGTAAATGGGTCGTTAGAGATGGATTTCAAATACACAATGAATGAGCACATAGATAACAAATTACTTCTGCAAAGGATAAAGAATTGAGACCTTTAGATTTCAGCGTTGCAGTTTTCCATTCACTTCCTGCATGTGATACAACCATCAGCAATTAATAGTCAAAGGAGCTCAGTCACTCGGACGTGTTGCGCAGGAAACAAAGCATCTTCTTCATTAGCACAGTGACAGAGAATATAGAATGTGTGCTCCATTACAATGGAAACACAATTCCATGGATGTCACATTATTTAGTGCGTTCATCGTGTTATTATTATTATTTTCCTGGAATTGCAAAACAATCACCGGGCTCTGGAGTGTATTTGATAGAAATTCTGAAAACAAGTGGCAGTGTCATCTTTAATCAACACAAGCCTGCTCCTATTACAAAAGTAATTATGAGTCTTAATTGAAAATTGCAGTGAATTAGTGAGGGGAGACGGAAGGGAAGGTGTCACTCACTGCCACGCCTGCTCACTCACCACCTCCCCTCCTGTTCCAGTTCTCACTCCACTCTCCCAGCCACTCCCACCTCGCTTGCCCAAGCTGCACCTCATTCCCTGTAATCAGCACTGCCCCATATAACCCTCTGCCTCACGTGAACACTTGGCCAGATTGCAATGTTTTGACACTTAGTCTCCAGCGATGTTTTGCCTGCTCCCCTGTATTTGACTGTGCCAGTTCCTGACCCTCCCTGCTCGCTTGCTCCCGGTAACCTGACCTGCGTTTTGTACCCAACTTTGTCCTCTGCCTGCTCCTGCTCTGCTTTCTGCTTGCTATCAAGAAAACCCCAGCAAAGCCTTGAAGTATCTATCATGGTCCTGCCTGTTTTGCACTGCATTTGGGTCCAAACACACCCATTACAGAAGGCTCCTTCGACATGACGAGGATAAAGTAACTGGGTGTGATACCGAGCTTAAATCGGAGCTCAGCTAAACCTGTGATGAAGTCACTCTGTGTCTTTAGGAAGCACTACACTGAGGGGGGTGTTCAGTGGACTGAGTAACACACGAACGTCTGCACATTTCATTCAGCTCTGTCGCTCAGTAATGAAGCTTACATGGAGATAATATTGTCTTTGTGCCAGACGACACCTTGGGGTGCTTTTCACTGAATGAGTGTCACACGGTCAGCTCCATGTGTGGAGTGATATTGTGTCTTGTTCCAGCAAGAGCTCTTAAACAGCTGGCACTGTGCTCTGCACATGTGAGATTAAGACTGAGATTTGTGGGTAATATTTGGCAGAGAACTACATCAGAAACAAACAGGAGATTGGCATATTATAGAGATTTGTAATAATGGTGCATTATGCAACTTTGTGTAAAATCACTTTTTAATGGCAATGAGTGAACAAGCTTTTACAGAAGCTAAAAAAATAAATTATTCTCATAGACTGTCTGTTGCCTCACTCCTCCTACTTCCTGGTTAATCCAAAAATGGGCAAATAGGCGGAGCATAGGTAGAGCTGGGCTAGGCCCATGCTGCTGTCACAGCATCAGATCATGTCAGGTTAGGCACAGGTGTCACTCAAGAGGCCACACCCTTAATTATGCACTATGTCAAACCTTAACAGTTAGAAGTTAGAAAATAATTCACCCCACAATTGCTTAGCCTTTGGTCCCATGCAGTGGGAGTGTCATTATAGCTAGCTAGCTCTGACAGAGCAGTGACATTATGTAATAATGCAGAAAGTGTGCAAACAAATGAGTGGCTACCTCCAATGCAGACTCCACATAACACACTCCCAAGGCCCCATTATAACTAATGAAGCCTACTGAGTGTGCACCACATGGACAAAATGGGCTAAAGCTGCTGTCAAGCGCACGCTAACAACATGTTTCCATGATGCCGAAAAAGGCAGTACAATTGGATTTAAAATACAATGAAATAAAAAAATAAAGTGCAATCTTGAGCCACACAGTTGCTGCCTCATTTTATCGTCATTTTTGGGACGGGGCCTCTTCTGCTCTTCTGTGGTTGTCGGCGAGGCTACAATGACATCTCAGATGTCTTACCAGTTCATGCTCCGGTGCTCTGTGTGAGTGACAGTTCTGATTTGCCCACTGACAGACAACACAGGCCCAGGGTTTGAGGAGCAGGGAGTCCCCCTCTTTTAAATCACTAAAGAACTCCAAGCTCCTCTGGGAAGCTGTCACACTGCAGGGTCAGCTGATGGAAAATAAAATGCACGTCATAAAATTATGTCAATGGAATACACACACAGAACCCTAACACACAGTCAAATTTAGTTTTAGAATATTGCACCAATTTAATTTTGAATAATTTAGGAAACAAACAAAAACTCTGATGAGCATTCAGTAAATTGGAGCTCTGTAGAGATTCCATATTTTGTCTTATTCTAATGTTTGACTGTATTCAGGAATATTAGCCGACTTCTGACAGAGAATGAAATAAAAGTGGAGTTTCCATTTTGCAATCTGTTCAATGACCTTGCTTATTCAATTAATTCAGCTCTAAGCCATTTTCTTCTATAATCTGCCCTGAGAGCATCAATAAACACACAGCTCATGGCATTGTCTTCCTTTCCGATTCACTGGCTGTTTCACAGTGGATTTCCTCACAGAGCAGAGCAGATGTCTGTTTTCTGTAGCATGTTACAGAATCACATTAAAGTGAGATTTGACATTACTGTGTAGGCTGTGACTTCCTTAATGACTTTAGCTCTGACAGTGAATCACCACTTAGAAGGGCTAGTGGACCATAATGGCTTAGCATTGTCATTACAACACAGCGTAATGATGGATTTTCTTAAAAGTTGAAGAAAGTGTTGGGGGTATATGATGCTGTGTACAGTAGGTGGTGGAGTACAACATGTAAAAAGTTCATTGTCATAACATTACATTGTATATCATGATCCAGTATGTACCTGTTATATATACACAACATAAACACTGCTATTGATGCTAATTTTCTACTACTACTACTAATGTGCCCCAACGTTACTTTAATATGGTACCTTTCAATACAGCTGTTTGAAAGTGTTACTTAAAACAGGAATTGGGAACATCAAAACAGAGAACAATTATATAACGCGAGACAGTTGATAGAAATTATAAAGCTTTGATAATGGAAACATTAAATAAATGAATGTATTAATAAATCAATCGGTTTGAAAGAAACAAATAACAATAGGGATAAGGTTCAGCTGTGACCCAGCAGGGTTTCTCCCAATCCTCCCAGTAGCCAATGTGCCTGTGAGTTAGCTTTCGCTGAGGAGGGATTTAAAATGCATTGGGCAGCAGAGTCCGACCCGGCGAAGGTTCCCTCATTCCTCACCGCTGGTATCAGCCGAGCTGTGGCTGCCCCTCCAGCTGATCAGTGACAAATGACGTTAGTTGTGGAGGGTCAGACTCATTCTTCCTGCTGCACAGATCCATGCATTTTAAAAATCCTCCCCTGTGTGTGTACACACATCACAATATCATCTGCTGTGATCAATAACAGCACCGCAGTGTCATGTCTCAAACTGAGCATGTAGCAGAAATAAAGTTAATGCATTCATCATTCACCATTCATTCTGCACATATTGTTCCATCAGTGAGAGGTGGGTTTCATTTTGTAGAGTGCACGTTTTGCATAAGATATCACTTTATTACATTTCACTGCATGATTACATATAAGGTAATAGTTCCTGTTTTATTATCATTATTACTTAAAATCCCATACTAGCCAACTAAACTAATTTTCATGTTGTCGCATGATACTGATCCATTTCCTCTGTGTGTTATGGGAGAGAAAATCATCCCAAAGGTCAGAGCTCTAAGTGCTGCAATCCTATACCTGTCATGTCATCCTTAAATAAAGGTAGCCACTCTTAAAATATTAATGCATGAGTAAGCACTTTGTATCCCTGCTTTTACCTTTTAGTATGTTCTTTTGTGGTTACAAATGTGGACAGATCCAGTATCCTTAAGATCCCAGTTAATGTGCAGGTGCTGAGGGAAGAATATGAGATATTAGATGTATGAATGAGCTTTGTACAGTGCTTACTACTGTCTGCGCTTCCATTTTACTGGACTGAAGGTTCAATAACTATAATAGACATTCAAATAAATATATTATCATTATACAATAATCAACTAAAATTACTACATACAAAAATCACATGGTGAATATTATTACTTAACAGTGCAGTATGCAAGCTTTATGTAAAATTATTTACATTTATATTGGCAGGAGTGAATAACAGAGATGCTTTTATGAGTGTGTAATCAACCAAATGTATGAATAGTTTTTTCTTATTACAAAAAATTTACACCAGGAGTAGGTCCTCTCCACAGGGACTACCATGTTTTACAATAGCTCAGAATGGACAAACTTTTGGTCAAAGACCTTTTGACCTTTTAATGATGATCACGTTTATTTCGTTTTCCTATAACCTTGGAAGAGAAGGTTGTGGTGAGAGGTATTCACCCACATCATGCAGCTTTATACTTAATACCAACACATCTTACACTTTAAAAAAAGGTGGTATTATATATAGATATATGTTTTATCTTGTCATAAATTAATAAGACAGTTGATAATAATCCCCTGTAGGTTGTATATTGGTCTGGCATGTGCATACATAACAAGATGGATACTGAAATAACAATGTATTTTCTTGCAATTGAGAACTTGTATAATGTCATTGGACTTTCTTTAGTGCGTTGATTTAACAATAAAAATGTCCCTTGAAAACCAATCTAAATAAATAATTTCTATTATGGTGTGAAATAGCATAGACCTGTTTTTAAATGTAAAAAGTACATTAATCATGTTTTGTTCCCAGTGTTATTATTGATAAGTAATGGGGAAAAGAATTGTACAGAAAATAGAATCTGTTCCTTTAATGCCTTAACTTAACTCACTTATTCTCTCCATGCAGCCTGCATTTATTTATAGATGCTTTTAACAGACAGGAGTGACACAGAGTACTTTCTGCAGAAAGCAGTGACCACTAGAGCCAATGAAAAAACAAGGACACCGAGCAAAAAAAAAAGACGAAAAAACAGGAGATGAGAGCCAGAGCCCGTGTTTGAGTATTTGTGTTCGTGCGTGTGAGTGTAAGTGGATACAGGAGAGGCAGGAATGAGGCACTCAGCAGGACGGTATATATGACAAATACAGGAAGAGAAAGAAGGGTCGGTGAGGCAGGAGTTAGGGTCGACCGCAAAAAGTGCACTGGATGTATTTGTCCTCAGTGTTGAAGCTGAAGAAGACGTCAGATTCTCTGACAGTGTCAAAAAGCTTATGTCACCGGGAGGGTAAGTGTTGTAGAGGGAAACTCTATATCCAGCTGTTTCCAGAGTGCAGAATGATGAGGACTCAGCGGCTCAGGGCTGCTGCTGCTGCTGCACACTGGAGGATCATTTTAGTGCCACATCACAACTTCCACTTCTGATTTGAGATCTGAGTGAGAGGTTTACAAAATAATCTCAAAGGTAGTGATTGTGATGAAGCTTCTGCTCGGAGGAAATGTGTGAAATTCCACATGTAGTGGAAATGATGTGTAACCACAGTTTTAATAATACACCACCAAAGAGAATATTTATATCATCACTCCCTGAACCTGGTTCAAAGTTATAAACCTCTTGCTCTTTTTTGTCTTTTCATTTTGTCTTTACAATGTGCAAATGAGTTTTACTGGTGGACCAGGAGTTTTAAGGCATATTACCAGTGTCCGAGACCCAAATCAGAAAGGTGAATTATGTGTACATTGTGTGCACATGAGCATACTTGGTTTGAGGAAATGCAGTAATCATACCAGCAAGCCCACAGTTGCTGAACACACTGCCACCAACACAGGCAGCAGACCTGATGGATAGGTCCAATATAGGCAATTGGAAAAACTTGCAGTTCACAGGGTGGCCACTTGAGGCTGGCTCCAATAGTGAGTCAATCCCTATAGACACCCAGTTTATTCTTATTCTGTTGCCATTTGAAATTGCCCATGAATAAGGGCACGGCCTCTTGAGTGGGATGACCTGGCATGGTCTGTGGATGCTACGACAGCACCATGGGCCCACCCCAGCTCCACTTGCAATCCGCCTCTTTGCCCATTTTTGGATGAACCAGGAAGTCGGAGGAGTTAGACATCAGCAATATGGCTGACAAGTCAACACAATTAGCCTCAAAAGCACTCTACAGGAACCCACGAGTGACGTCATGGTCCATCTTTATATACAGTCGATGAGTGCAAGCCACTCGGCACATGATGCCGTTGAGGCTTTAACCTTATGTCACTTTCTCAGCTTTGCCTTTATCGATTGTTTCTTTTGTCTTTTTTTGTTATTGAGACTAACACAAGCCCACTGACAATATTGATCTTCCTCCATATTCACAGTGGAATCCCACGTCTCAGCAATCGCCACAGTGAGATAATAAGAATGGTCTGAAACCGCCCATTATGTCTGTCGTCACCCATGTTCTGAATCCCAGGTAAGAGTTGAGGGTCCTCTGCTGTGCACAAGGCCTTGCACAGATGAAGTCAGGCTGAGCACCACCTAATGGCTCAGAAGTTATAGTCGTAGGTCTGACATAAATAATGTGAGCATAAAAGAGACACTGGAGACCGACTGGGAGTGGGTAATGTATCGGTGTTTGCATGAAAACAGCCACATTTACTGCCCCCCACCCCCCTAGCCCCCCCTCCCTCCCTCCCTCCCTGCCATCGTGCTCCTGGTTGTACATCAGCGCATTACATCCTGATGCACATTAATGAACAGGCTGTCAGTCCCGTTACAAATGTCAGTGCTTGACTCATTTAGGTGAAGTACCTCCGTCATAATAATCATTACGTTGCTTACAGCGCTTGAAGGATGGGGGAGGCTGGATAGCGCTGCATGCAGGGGCATCAGCGTGACTCAATTAAATGAAACATCGTTTCAAATAAAGACCACTTTTTTTTTGTTAACTGTCAGCGAATAAAAGAGAAAAACACTGAAGCATATAACGGAACAAATCCTACTTTTTTTAATATTGTCCTTTAGGGACGGAAGGATTTATTTCATTCATTCAGCTTCACATTAAAACACAACACCCATGTGGTCTTTAGAAGGAGTTTTCCTGTACCTTTCATTTAAGTAATGCTTATTCAACAGGGCAGGTTATTTCACAGCATAATTCCTACATGCCCAGCCAAAGGGAAGCAAATCTAAATAGATTATTTGTGCGCTAGATTAGCTACAGCTACAGTGTGTGATGAAGGGGTGAAAATATATGTTGCAGCTGTTTACTCACCCTCCTCTTCTACATACGTATGTAGTCATCTAATAATTCAACTCAAAAGGTGTTCATTCTACGCTAATGCAAACACATATGTTACTATTATTATTATTATTATTATTGTTGTTATTATTATTATTATTATTATTATTATTATTATTATTATTATTATTATTATATTTACCATTGAAGCCCTTCATTTTATGTTCATGTGAAGATGGGAAGAATTTATATGAAACATGTCTGACATTTCTGATCATCTTTTATTTGACGGTAACGTTACTGCATTTTCACGACAACATTCCTTTCATTGTTGTTTTATTGCTCACAGTCCTGTTTTCTAAAGATTGGAAAGTGAAATCTTTGGGTATTTCAAAACGAAGCGTCTCTAGATCAATGCAATGCTTTGGTATTTGTCATCTAAAAGCGTTTTTTGATCAAAATGAAACCACTAGAGAATAACTGTCTGACGTCAATGTCCTCGTTGTGTTTTGTGAGCTGTTGTGTTGCTTCTCTTCTGTGAACAGTCAGGTGTGTGGAGGATAAACAGAGGTTGTGTACCAGCGGTCAACAATATGCAAACTCCATTCCATCTATTGGTAATGCAGTTAAACAAATCTTTATATTTAACCAACTGTGTTCCCCCTGAGCCAGCGGCAAAGATCGATTCTTATACCATTAATGAAACTGCAGTCTTCACCAGGTCATTTACACTGCATGCATTAGACAATTCTAGCCTGCCTTTATCAGAGAAATGAGGCAAGAAATGAGGTAAAACATCATGGATGTGGGCGGCACGTTGGCACAGTGGTTACACTCACATCAAGAGAACTCAAATTCGGCATTTTCCAATGAAAACATGTTTTGGCTCTGTTTTAGTTTGAATTCTTGTCTAGTTCCACACACTGCATGTGCTGCATGAAGCAGAAGACATTTGACTGTTGGTTCCAGGATGATCACAGTTTGAATGAAAAACAAGTCGTCTGTTCTCTGTGGAAACTAAACACGGCTGTTAGCAAAGACAACAGGGTCTGCAACACCCGTAACTGATTATACTGGTAATGTTTCACACTGTAGCTGAGGCTAATGCTCGGCGACAAGTCAGTGGAGGTTACATAATGACTGAAGAGACTCAATCAACACTACTCAAGTAGTTATAAGTGTCTTTGTCACTGTTCGTAAATGTGTCTGTTTCTGATCGTCCATAGCTGGGGTTTTCAAACTAAAGCAGGAAGTGAAACCAAAGTGGTTCTACAGGGCTAAGAATGATGTGTGGAGGCCAGGTGTATCAGTAGCATGGAGGTGAAGGTCCAGTGTTTAAGACAGGGGTGTCAAACAAATGGCATGCAGGCCAAAAACTGTTCATACAGGAATGTGTTCATATTATTTTATAAAAAAGATTTTACATTAAAGCAAACAGGAAAAAAATGTAGTTGTCATTTATAGGTCATTATGATGTTATTTTACTGGTCTGGTTCACTTGAGATCAAATTGGTGCATACTGTATGTGAAACCACATTTTGACATGTTCCAATAGATCCAAAATGGATCCAAAATGGATCTATTGTACGGAATTGAATAAAAGTAACCTTTCATCATTATCTTTTCAGAATGGATCCTCTCAACAGAAGCAACCAAGGTTCTCCTATAAGTGATACTGGAGGATGAGTCGAGCTGCAACATGCAACACCACCACCAGAGGTCACTTAATCGTACAGACTGTGATTATGATGCCTTTTCGAACAAAAAGATGAGGTATATCGTGTTGTTTCACCACCTGCAGGAAAGATCTAATGGGGTCATTTGACAGGGGAGGACCTAGGCATCGCTTTATTAAGTTGGTCTTTGGCTCACGCTTAGAAGATATGAATGATCAGATGCCTAGCGCAGCTTTTAAGTCCCATACTTTCACAAAATTCAGGAAAATGGTGCATAGACGTTGATTTTTTTTCTGAAGACTTGAAGAGCATCGGTACTGAGCTCTTCACGATTTCATATCATATACCTGCTACCACAGAGCATGCATACTTCTCTCAGTGGAATTCAGTTGACTCATGTAATACACAAAGATGCCATCAAAGCCGGTTGGTTTGGATTCAAAGGGAGAGACAGACGCCCCCTGGGAAACCGAGTCATATGGGAGAAAAGTTAGGCAGCGCCTTTGAAGCCTGAGTAAATGAGGCACTTTTTGCTCGTCTGGGGGGAGAGAACGAGCGAGGAGATGCGTGTGATGCAGACATGCACACATACCTGCAGATGGATCATTTCACAGCAAGGACAAGTGCCATATCACTGCAGCAGCCTCGGCACAGCCAGGAACGAGGGTATGAAATGAATGGTGCAGCGGGGCTGGAGGCAGGGAGGGGTGACATGGCTTATTTTCATGTTTCTTTGAGCTCCAGTAAACACAACTGCCAGCTCCCGGTACAACAAAGTGTGAAAATGAAGTGCAAATAAATAGATTTTAAATAAAGTATGATGGAAAGCAGGAGCCAATGATTGTAATGCACTGCGATGGTACTCGAGACACTCTATGGGGGGGGGGGGGGGGGGGGGGGGCAAAAACGGGGGGGGGGGGGGGGGGGGGGGGGGGGGGGGGGGGGGGGCTGCACGTAAATTGGCACCAGGGTGCACCGTGGAATCGTTCCGATTGCGAGCTGGCGACTATAAAACTATGTTTGTCAGACGGTAAGCTGCTCCAGTCTTTATAGTGTGTGCTCCTGCAAGGGGAGTTATCATCCTAATTAACTGTCATTTAGATTTTCTCTTGTCACCATGGTTCAATTAAAACCAACTTTGTTTGTCATCTGATTACAGCTTCACACCAACCATGACTCAGTGCCGTGTGCGTCGAGCATGTCAGCGCGAAGAGCTCGGACCCGAGCGACCTCACAGGTCTGTCGGAAGAAGCTGCACCTAACCTTTACGTTCCAGCGCTGACACACTCACAGGAACATTTGGTGGAAGGAAAGTTTACCGAGGAAAATTGTTTGTGACTGTGGGGTATTTATGCAATATGTGATACAAGCTGTCATGTCATCCATCTTTATATACAGTGTATGGCTGAATGTATTTTACTTATTTATGCGCAGAGGTCCCATTGAGATACAATATGTCTTCTGCCAAGGAGGCCTTGTATTGACAGGCAACAATGGAGGTGAAAACCTCAAATCCAATATAAATTCAAGCAGTGACAAAACGTACAAACACACTCATACTGGAATAACATAGCAAACTGTAAAGGTGCAGTGTAAAAGATTTGGTGACATCTAGAGGTGAAGTTGCATCGCACCCTCACCCTTCTGAGCATGCAGGAGAACCTATGGTAGACCTCAGTTAGTTTAAACTCAAAAGATGCTTAGAATGTCCACTCTGGGCTACTGTAAAAACATGTCGGCCCCCATCGAGAGGACCCGCTCCTTATGTAAATATACATGAATGAAAAAAACATAATAGATTTAGGTAATTATGAAAATGTCAATGTGTCATTATTTTGTGACAACAATTACCAAAATCTTACACATTGCACCTTTAAAATTGGACTCATATGTTTATATAATTAATTTCATTTATAGTAATAAAAATACTTTAAAGGCTATCGCATTGTTCTGTGAAAACCCATTTTCAGCCATTTATTTCTATTCCAGAGCATCTTGATTGCCCCCTGGAGGCTGGTGGCAGCACAGCCCAGCTCCATGTAACGAGATGAGACACAGACCAAAATGAAAGACCTCATTGAACTTTTTTCAAAGATGTTTTTGTCATTTAGACTGAAATGCAGCCCTAAGCCTTCAAACTACAACTCTGCAGAATTTCAAAACCAGTAAATTCATAATTAACAGTTTGTTCTAAAATTTGAAAAACTAACACTTTTTGAGTTTAAATACTTATAGAAGGTGACCACAGGTTAACCAGGAGTGTTTTAGCTGCAACATGCAAAGTCAACATTAGATGTTGTTTAATCCTCAACACTGCACTTTTAAATTGTACAAAAGGTACAAACTAAATTGGTCTAGGGCTGTTTATTCCTGAAAGTGCTCAGATTAGCAGTTGGAGGCAGCCACCTGCTAATTAATCCAGGTGTTCCACTGTGAGATTTGGGGGGAGACTTTTGATCTGTGCTTTATAATGAGACGATCGGGTTGTGCTTTCTTCCCTGTGCACAGACTTAATCCGGAATAATTTGGTGACAGCTGCAGCAGAGGAAAAAAGCAACTCGTATCGATTTTACAAAACCCAAGCATGTGACCACCACCACCACTTAGTCCAATGCAGCCCTATAGTTTCATTTACAGCTCAAAGCACTGTATGTTCGCTGTTCCCTCGACTTGATGGATCCGCTCCTGTGGGACTAATTATTACGATTTTTCCTCGTTGTACCAGGGAAGATGAGTCTGTCTTCATCCTAATCTTCAGCCATGTGACATTTGGTGTAATTAATTCCAGTTGAGCCCTCTATTTCTGGCTGGCTGTCTCTAATGAAAGCAGGATGGCGCTGGTTTTATCACCTCATGCTCACACCTCCTGTTTGGAAGGCAGAGCGGTGGGTTGGGGGCAAAGACTGAGGCGTTAATGAAGGGGTTCCCAAACATGAGTCAGACCAAGGCCCCATTTAAATTAATAACTAAGAGAATATAAATAATGACACAAAGGGGCTTTATATGTTCTTTTTACCCTTAGCTTATTCATACATTACTTTATTAGAGTGTTTAGAAATATTAGTCTTGCATCATAATTGCAACAAAAGACTCAAAATGCTAGTCCAGCTGCCCTGTAATACCACTTATCTACCACTAGAGTGACTTTTGAGTCTCTGCAGCATACACTGCCTTAAGTTCACTGGCTTCTCAGCAATGAGCAAGTTAAAAATGCATATTGTCCCATTTCCTATTGACTTCCACTCATCCAGTTGGCTCTTCTGTAATACAGGATCATAATAAAGACGGCTTGCTACCATTTTGGGTTAATGCTCATTTTATTGCTTGCTCAGTGTGTATAGACGTATGATTATTTGAGGAAATATAGCGATCATACCAGGAACCACTCTGGCACTCTGATGCTGGACACACAGCCGGTATCGACATGCCTAACACAGCAGAACCGCAGTGTCAGCTGCTTGCTGGCGCTCATGCAGCCAGTGTGGCAAATGATGCAGAGTCGGCAGCCTTATTTGATGTCTCATTCAGACCAGTTATTTTATGATAAAGAGCAAAGTTTTCTGTAACGAGCGGATGAAGAGTCCTCAATTGTTTAGAAGGTTGAATCTTAAATTGTATTCACAATAAACCTCACCTCACCCTTTCATTGTTCCGCTCACCTTCGGTTCATTGTTTACTTGTAAGAATAGTTCACAATTGTGCACACAAGCTACAGCACTTCCACTTTTCCTCGTTAGCTGTTGTTTGATGGTTATTCAGAAAAGGAGGGAGGGTAAGGACAAGAGGGGAGAAGGAAGTATGATACTGTGTCTGCCTTTTGGCAGTCGAGCAAATAGGACCGCAGCCAACTGAGTTTCCATTTCCTATTAAAGCACATTGTGCACACTTTTAGATTCACTCACTGACAAGACCTTTACAGCCGTCTGGAAACCTGAATGAGAAGTGAGAAGAATGAGAGTGTAAGCAAGGTGTATTTTTAAAGTGCATTTCAGAGACCAGAATTAAAGATCCTGTTAAAACTGAATGTTGAAAACAGACTAAAAGGCATTGAAATGTGTTGATTTGACATCCAATGCAAATGCTAAATGTATTTCTTGTACGAGCACTGGATGAGGCATTGCACATGTTTCTTATGTCCGTATACAGCAAATGGAGCTGCAGACTGGTTGCCTGGAGATAAGATGTGTTAATTAATGAGCTTTAGATGTGCAGGCTGCTGCGCGTGGCTGCCTTCTCATCTAGGTCTCTAGGTGAGGAAAGTGAAGAGGTTTCTTTTTTCCAAATGTCAAAGTATTCTTAAGATCTCTGCTGGTGCGGCCAACAGACTGCACCTTTTACAAACCACGGTGTCCAAGGTAAAAAATTAATCAAACCGAATGTCCTCTTTTTCAAACAAACTCCAGTATAATTATAATATTGGCTTGATTTGACACAAATAATAGCCAGTCAACACTAAAGCCTTGGAGACTAGACTTTCACTATATAGTAATATTGGATCCTATAATGTCTTATTAGCCTCATTAGATGCTCATGATATATCTGCCCTGAAACAAGTGATATCTGTTGACCCATAATACACACAGGAATACATGTGACAACAACCGCACAATTGTCCACATCACATATTAGTGCTGTTATATTATGTTTTCATTAACCCAGTGGGATATATGGTTGAGTCATTTTGTACTTGCTGATTTTGTTTTTGGTAATGTTTTTACCTTTTCATAATATAATGTAATAAAATATAATATTGCATAATATAACATAATATAATTCGATATAATATAATGTAATATTTGTAGTGTTTTGTGCCGAATAAAAAGAATAATAAACATATGGATCAAAAGACTGCATCATTTAGGCTTTTGGCCAAAGTGACCAGGTGACTCACCAGCCTCCATCAGTGAGTCCATCGAGCCCAGTCATGTACATTTATGAAATCAGAGGTGACTCGTCACGTGAGAAAATTAGAGAACTTATCCAAGTGGAATAGAAGCCAAAATACATAGTAATAGTTGACATTTAAACATCTATTGCTTCAATGTGTGGTGCCCTAATATCCCAGTTTTGTGCAAACCATCTGCAGACTGAATAAACTAACAACAAAAAAGAGAAAGATGAAGGGCAAAGCAGAGAGAGAGATGGAGGGCAGGCGAAGAACATCAAGCTATCTGGAACTGCTGAGGTGTAATTTACTTGAGAGACGACAGGAAAGATACAAGCAGAAGTCGCAGACTGATAGCTTCTGGTTATGAGGGGAGTGGAACATCAGTTATCTGGTGGCTAAGTGACAGAGCGTGTTGATTGTACACAACACAGCCACAACTCTGCAGAGAGCAGCGCTGGATCTTAAATCAAAGAAAAGTCCTTTCGTTTTTCTCTCGCCCCCCCTGGCAATCTATTTCTCCTTAATATTACTTCACGCGGCCACCGCACTGTAAGCTGGCTTGTTTCACACTTTACAAATGACCAGACCAAAAATCCCTCGGCCAGTTCCAGAGAAATACGTATGATGTGATTCACGAGGCGTAAAGTAACGCCAGGGTTCACATGCTTTTCACAGACATCAACAAAGGTACATGCACCATATAAAGGCCTTCAGTTATACCCACACTTACAGGGATTATGTTCAGTTGGAGATAGTTTAATTAAAATCTGACCCATTTCTGTAAACAACTAGTCTGTGTTTCAGAGCACTATGAATGAATCGCAGTAAATCTCATTATCACAAATTCACGTTGTAAGATCCACGTAGTCTTGATGAGTACCAGCGAATGGCTTGCATGGTTATTCTGCATGTTGCTGGCTGCATGCTCAGTGGTGGAGCAGTAGTGTGGTTTCTGGTATAGTTCCTTCATTTTTTCAAATATTGAGACATCAATACAACACAATACATCTTTGAGTTCTACAATAAAAATAAAAGCCTCGTAAACCATGACGCAAGACTTTTGCTTTGGAACTCATGCAGGAAGTGCTGTAAAGACCTGTAGTGGTAATTCACTTTACACAACTGTGGTTGGAAAGCCAGTGAAAGGCAGCTGTTATGAATAAGAAGTATACTGAGAATTGTAGATGCTCATTACTCACTCTAGTAGCCTAAAAGTGGCATTATAGGATAGCCAGACTGTGATTTGTGTTCTCTTAGTAGGTTGTCAAGACAGTATCCTCTATTTTAGACCATTTTCAAGAAAATCAAATTCCACATGCAAACCCTTTCAGCCTTGTGAATAAAGCTAACTTCTTCGCACGTCTAGCAGGCACTTGACACAAGCAGCCGAGCTCCATATCAGACAAAGGCCAGTGTTTTTCCCCCTGAATGCTACACAGCAGCAGGCAGCAGCTCCACTGGCTGAAGGCTTGAATTGGGCTGTCAGTGCAGACTTGAAGGAGTAGCACTGGGCCTCAAGCAGCAATTATCAGACTGGCAGCTGCTGATAACTGCCAGCAGACAAAACAGGAGCGTGAGATATTACTCCTCTCTCCTCCAGTCCTTCCTTCCCTCCCGTTTTCATATCCTCCTCTTTAAACACATCTTTACTTCCACTCCAACTGCAGAGTGAGTGTCCACAGAATGTGAAAGACTACTCTTCAAAAATTATATACAAAATAGATCTATCTAATTTTCTGTCTCCCGCTATCAGTCGATGTATGTAGAGCCGCAGAACTCTCGCAGATCCTGAAACCAAATTGAACAACGTTAGCCTGACTTCATCATCCATTGATTTCCATCCGCGGACTTGGAGTTAAGCGAGCGAAATGTTTCCTTATCTTTTACTTGAAAGTGAATTAAATTTGGGGCGAGATGAACTAAAGGATTAGACGAGCTCTGAAGGTGACCCTCATCCCGTTCCCCTGCCTGAACCTTTCCTTCTCTCTGCACACTGCAGTACGGAGGCGTACTGCTGCCACACAGAAGAAAAAAAGAGGGCTCAATAACGTGATAATTGTCTCGTTATTTCGTGAAAATTATCACGTAATTACGTGATACTGAGCCTTTTTTTTCTTCCATGTGGTAGCAATACGCTTCCGTACTGCAGAAAGAACAAGACACTCCCAAGAGCACCGAGTTCCAACCAGTTTATAATTTAATATTGTCAGAGGCTGGACCCTGTGTTCTTCATTTAAACAAAATAAATCAGAGCTGACGTTTGCAGACTCACCTTCGGCACACAGCAGGTGATAAAGTGAGTATTTTCAAAAGTGAATGAAAACTCACTAGAGACAAGTGTGTGAGTCATGTCACCATTTTTTTCATCCTTTTTGATTGAAATTAAATTAAAAAAAATTGAATAAAAAATATCCAATTATTATTATATTACTATTATATTTTTGTATTTTTAGAATTAAAAAAAATGTGGTTGGTTAAATTCAGTTCCAAAGTCCTGTATATATTTGGCTTTTAAAATAGCAATATATACAACATCATTTCATAATGTCTTTACATACATCTTTGCATGATCTATGTGTTTTATCTATTCATTTGGGATTACCGTCGGGGCACTATCTTCTAAATCTCATCATCTCCCTCTTCTTATGAACTTCCTATTGGAGGTCCCTATGTGTGTCATGTTTTATTTTGAAATGACTGAGCTGTCACACGTCATGCTTGTGTCCTGTCAGTTCTCAGCCTCACCAGTAACTCTCAGTGTTTTGCTGTCTCTTAACTTACACACAGGTCCGTTATTTCCCTTTTATCTCACTGGGAACTTTTCATTGTGATATGTGCCTCATGATTGACAGTCCTGTGGCTCCGCTCTGCATTTTGTTGTGGACTTTTGAAGCAAGTTTGTCTTTGGATACTGGATTCGGGCCTCTGGATTTGTTTGGTGTGCTCTCCCTGTTTTCCAGCTGAACAATGTGTGAGTCGTTTCTCCTTTTTAAAACATCTATGGTTCAATAAATCGCTAAGTTATTGACCAGTTACAGACGGTTACTGTTTCATACCTCTGTTTGTTGTGATGAGCTGATATAAATCTGGTGAGTCACCTGCTAATATCAGCAGTGGTCTGTGCTTTAATGTTGAAAATGGGCTTTTTGTTGACATTGTGAATGATCCTCTTTCAGAACTCTCTTTAACTGATCATTTTAAAAGTAAAGAACTTGGCCTTAAACTTACTTCCTGCCTTACAAACTAGCTTCCAACTTTGTTTGCACCTGGTCAGTGGAGCTTTGGCTTGTTCCTTGGTTTTCACAGTTTTGATCATAGTAGTGGTTTCATGTGAGGCTTGAGGTGTATAGCCCAATGAGGGCTAGAAAAGCTGTACCAGCTCAGTATATGGTGTGTAGGATTTAATGACATCTAGTGGTGGAGTAGCTCAACTCTCTCCCCCCACCTCACCTCAATCCTCTCCTGCAAAGCTCTTGTTAAAACATAGTGGTGCGAGATGATGGCCACATTGGAGGCTCATCCTAGGATATTGAAAACAAACTTCATAACTCAAATCAACTATTACATTTCATTATATCTGTTCCATATCAAATTTCTCATATAGGACTAAAAATAATATTTCTATAAATCTTACACCATTTTTAAGATAGACACTTTCAAAAGTACAATGTGTACAATTTCGGTCATTTTTGTCACTTTAAAAAATATTACAACCATGTTTTTACAGTAGCCCAGGGTGGACGTACTAAACATCTTTGAGTTTTATTGACAACTGAGGGCTACCATAAGTTCTCCTTCATGCTCAGCAGTGTAAGGGTGAGGTGATGGATCCAACGTGCAATTTCACCAATAGATGGCACCAAATCTTACACACCGCACCTCAAACTGATTTATCCATCGGAGAAAACCGCAGCAACACGAATGACTGATGTATTATTGGACAGAGGTGGACGTCCCTTTCACCCTGCATGGTCTCCTGCAGGTACCATCACTGTGGAGGCCTGTTATGAGCCTGCTGCTCCACACATAATTCATCTAATGCAGTGGACTCCTGACAGCATTGACTTTGTGGACCAAATTCACTTTTCTGCCACACTGGATACATTCAATAACCATCCCCGTGACTCAGGAACAATAATTTCAACAACCCTAATTCATATAGCACTCCCCCTGTCCTCGCACAAATTACAGTCTGTGTATATGGGGACCTTTATGTCACCTTCACCTTGAAATAGTCATATTGCTCATATCAGAATGACTATTTGTTTAATATTTAATTGTCTGGTGTATCGTCCGAGCAGAATATTAGTCATTTGAGCATTGATGTTGGATGCACAACATTGCAATGCAGCATGGGAGAAATAGTGTGGACACACAGCAGCATAAATGGAGAATTAGTTCAATTACATGAGCCTATATGAACTAATAATTATTTTTCATGTTCATCTGGGTGCTTAACATGGGGAGATTAATCAAAATATGACTATTAGAATCAATCAGTTTTGTTTTATTACTATGCCAATATGTTTATTTGTGACTGATTTATCTATAGTTTGAGAAAATAAACTCAACACAAAGGGCTACAATTATACGTTATTTTGTCCAGAATTGTGGACCCCTTCTGTTTATAGGTACAGTACCTTGAATACAAATCAAATTCAATTTTCAAAATTATGTTTCCATTTGTAAATAATAGTTTTGAAGTTAAAAGTGAACTGTTTTTTTCATTCTCTTAAAATGAACCATTTATTCAGTGGATTCTCTCTCAATGGAGTCTGCCATGTTTCCACAGCAGTCAAGTACAAGGCAAACACTGGATTTAGAGAGACTCTCTCACATGTTCATACATTATCTGAAGGCTATCATAAATACTATGAAACAAATAGGATTTTTCAAATAGGAAGTTTGTATTCCTGACTTTGTTTCAGGCTGCTATGTATTCCATAATCCTACAGACTAAGCCTTTAACTATTTTCCTGTGTATAGACGTATCCCCTGCACACCACTTAGCAAACTAGATTGCTTTTGCTTTATGACATCTCTGACAACTGCAAATAAAGTTAGGCGTTGTTTTAAGTTTCAAAATCCATGTTGCCACAAAAGGCTCTGGTTTCTTGAAAAGAAGAAGAAGAAAATGAAATTGTGCTGTAAATATTAAGACCATGCAGGGGAAAACATCAGATGTGTTGCTCAGAGGGGGGACGACTGCATGGAGGCACTTAAATAGTAATTACCATCACCAGTGCTCCTCTGGTGATGCTTTTGAGGACTTGTAACTCCCTTTCTGATGAGGTCAGGTCCTCATTATAATTGCTTGTTTCACTTAAGTATACACAGCTGCAAAGTAGAGCGCAATAACAGCAGTAGTAATTAATGTTCTAGAAATCATTCGAGGTGGACTTTAAAATCAGCAGGCAGGAAATGCTCTTTTATTAAATCAATGGAATTACAATCAGGAATAAATAACAAGAAAATGATCAATACAGTAATTCTGAAGAACTTCTCTTTAGAGTTAAAGACGAAATGGAACAAATGTCACGGTGCATAATTTGTTTTAATTGGAGGTTTTTAGCAACTAAAGGGTGTAACTGATGTGGTATCACTGTTTTAAAGTCATTGGTCACACTTGTTAAGCTGGTGACAGGGTAACAAGTCGACAGTTTCAGATGCTCAAAAAAGTGGTCTCCTCGTGTCGTTCACCCCTCCAGATCCTGTTTTCATTCCTGCCCTGAACCACTCTGTGGAGCTCCTGCCCCTCCCTCAAGAAAGCTCACATTGTTCTCAAGCATATGGAACTGCCTGATGTCATCGGTCGACTGCTGCTGCAAGTGTCATCCCCTCCCCTTTGTGGATTGTGGATGCATTGTGAGCTTTGAGGAACAAAAGACATAGTGGCCAACAGTGGAACTGCAACGTACATGGTTAACTGGTACCATGCAGCACCTTGAGGAAAATCAATTATTTCAAGTAGGAGATCATATTTTGAGGGTCACCAATGACCTTTACTCGGCCTGTTCTATGGCTGGTACAATTGTGAGAGTAGTAATTTTTTATAACACTGGGATTTTTACCTGCTACATAAACAGACGCCCAGGACAGAAAATCATGCAAACGGATAATATTTCTTCTTTAAAGTATGCATGGCTTTTTTATATTCCAAGAGATTGAATTAAATTGCACTTTGTAAGCAACTAGCTCGAGAGTCATGGGGTTTTGCGTTTCTCATTCCTTCCTCACATTTTCTCTGCAGCCAGTAGCTAAATGTGAAATGTTTGGGACAAGAACTAAACTGTGCTGTGACAGACCATGATCTCTGTAGTTAAATAAATTCAGTGGAATTCAGTCAACAGAAGGTTTAGTCGAGTCTAAAGTAAACAAATATGCAGCATTCCACACTATTTGCGGTTGGGTTGATCGACTTAAGAACACCTCGTACTGGCATCATGTGGACAGTTCTCCCTCCATTCTCCTCCCTTATGTTTAATGGAAAATAAATTGGCCAAACTGAACAGGCATTCTCACATGGTTACGATGTGGTTGTGTTTCATGAGCCATGTGGGTCTCATCTCCCAGTGCTGGGCAGTGAAAGAACCAGTGAACTCATTAACATTGGGCCAACTCTGATTGGTCTATGAAAATGAAATAACCCTGAACACATCACCCTGTGCTGGCTTGGTGAACATGATGTGAAAATTTACTTTAATATACTATCTGAATGTATTAAACCTTACTCAGTAATCGAATCACTTTTTTTTCTTCCTCCTCAAATAGATGATTCTGTCATTTTCTGTAACGGATCCGTCGGCGTGAATGAACCGAGATGTTAACATCGTTACCTCTCACCGTCACTGTGCATGGTAAGTAATTTGGCCCCATGGGCCAATAACGTAGGTTTGATTGAGTACATGCATTATTGAGAGAGATTCTGCTTTGAATTGTAATGCACTTGTACATGTTCAAAGCCACGCATTGATGCATGGATGTCTCATTTTCCAGGAATTTCTAACATGAGAGGAAAAATGTTCATACAACATTTTCAAATCAAACTGAAAGCTACACACATCTTGATATTCCGGTTGATTCTGGTGTCACTATGAGGATATGGAATGAATGACTGAAGGGTGGGGGTGGTTTCAAATGATGTCCCCAACTTGGGTGTACAGGGCAAAATGCTCAGTGTGGATCAAGATGGCAGCAGTTTATCAGTTTGCCCATTTAATGTTTGTCAACAAGAAATTTGTTGGCTCAGTGGGTGTGTTATTGCTCTGACAGTCCTATATACAGTATGTTTGATTTCTTTATTCCAATACTGGTGTTGCATGAATACTTTGAAAATGCTTTTGGCTCAATATAGGCCAGAGCTGCCTTGTGAGTGCTTCTCCAAATATTAGATTCAAGAGGATGATCAGATGATGTTGCTGGTGTCTTGACCAGCACGCAAATATAAGTATTTTTGTTTACGCTTATTTAGAATATGATGGCATGAAAAAGTCAGGAGGAAATTAAGGAGTCCGTCACCGGGGGCAGATGCATGTGTCTCATGTGTGAGAATTTGATGACGTCAGCATTTGTCGTCAAAGTTGATGCATTCTGTGTGTTGCCAGGTGCTTTAAAGAGGTGCATGTTCTCTACTTTTACTGTATATTGATTGTTTTGATACTGTGATGACACTAGTGCCAGAGCCATGCACAGACATCCGATGATGTTCGTACCGTTTGCCAGTGGGGCAACCTTTAATATTCATCAGGCAGAGAACTGAGACATCTAAATGTGTATGTGGTCTGGCAGGTGAGAGCTTCATGGCCTAGTTTAACTTTACAGTCAATATGTCTCCGAATGAATCGTGCAAGATGTTTTCCCTTTGGCTTCCTTGGGCTCCAAAGCCCTGGCTGTGCCTCTCTCTCCCCATGCAGAACTCCATTTAATACTTAGATGTTTTATCAGTCAGGCCTTTGTCTGTGTACAGGAGACATAGATTGTTAAACCGTCTGTCTCGGCGTAGATCAGATGTAGCTCTTCAAATGACACGACTTAAGAAACTCCACTCTTCTGTGGCATAGGAGATCGCTGCAGTGATGTAGAGACACAGCAACTTGTTCCTCCCACTAAGAACAAGTCCCGCTGCTGTCAGAACATCAAGTGACATGGTTTCTGTTTAAAGAATTGGGTTGGCATTAGTTTCTAAAATTCAATGACACTTTTGTTTGTCGACAATGTTCTACGCGCCTAGCACAATGCAATTCTCGGATTCATACCCATTATTTTAGCCTAATTTTTTTTCCTGTTTTTACCCTGATTTAAGTTAATAATTTGGATTATGACTTGAATACATTTACATGCTCTGACTTTTCAGAAATCACCTGACCATGTCCAATGCTGCAGCTCCTCGTTTCAGCCTCTGTCAGAATTACACGTTTTTCCTCCTTAAAGTCAGTGTTTGTAGAAGGTATTGACATTTATTGATAAAATTCCAGGTAGCACATGACTAACCCTCACCTTGACCTCCCCAATTAAGCATATGGCATATGGTAGCTCTTTGCTGACGTAGGCAAACTCAAAATGCTCTAGTTTGTCCATTCTGGGCTCCTGTGAAAGCATGATGTTGTGTTTTCTTGGGACAAGTTGAGCTGCCTATACTTTGAGCACCTTTTCAGATGTTTTCACCTACACCTTTCGAGAGGAATGGCCATAGGGAATATATGTATTCAACTCAAGGGCAATCGATTGACACTCTCTTTGTCTTGCATTTTTTATGAATGTGTTGGTTAAGAAAATAACCATAGGTTTTTGTCTTACACATGGTTTTAGTTGGACCTCCGAGGACCAAGCAGAACATATCACATCCCCATTAGTGTTCAATTGTGTTGAGGTCTCTTGAGAGGCAAAAGAGTATCTCGACCTGAAGTCAAGTTGCCTTGTGTCAATGTCCACAACTGTTGGATTGAATAGGTCTCTATATATTATATACATGCATCATCTGATACATACAGAAAGAAATCTATCTGTAAAAACAGCAGGGAAAGAGAAATCAACCTACACAATGTGGAAACCTGCAGAGCGAGAGCAGATTCACTAATGAACTCTCAGTCACATGGTGTTGGCAGCAGAACATGCAGATATGCATGTTGTTTTCATGCAGCTTCATGCCCTCTAGCTTGTAACTGTGGCTGCTAATAGATTCTCCAGAGAGCTCCTGTAAACATCAAGTGAAGTTTGTTGGGAGTTGACTGAAGCCTGAAAAGGTATCAGTCACTCACGATCCTGCCTCAGTCATTTATACAACATTTTAATACTTTTAATTGACTTAAGCAGTGGAGGAAGCTGATCTTTTTAGGAATAATAACCCACCTGGGTTTGAACACTTTCCAATGTGTTACCACATCTTCTTCTTGACAGATTTTTTTTGTGTCATATATCTTTATCATAACATTTTTTAAACAACATCTTTCAGATACCTCTGTACATGTGACTCTTTGTTCTGTATCAAAGCAGTTTGAATAAATGTATCATCTTTTGATGAAGGCAAATAGTGTATATTCCTCACTCCAGAGAGGCTCCGTGTACTTACTGGACTGTACATCAGAGGCATGTTGCACCACCATGTTTTTATAGTTACCCACAGTAGTTGTACTTCATAAACACTGGATTCAGATAGCTCACTGACTTTTGAGTCAACATCGACCTAGTGGTGAAATGGCAACCTCTGTGTTGATCATGTGGCCCAGAAAGACCTTTTTCGAAATGCATCCAAATGACCAATTAATAGGCTGAGGCAAAACACATGAAATGTCGTGTATTTAAAGGCCTTTTTTTTTTTCGACTGCTCAGCAAGAGACAAAATCCATGGACAATAAATGCGTTGAGGTATCGTGGTACAGGGAATATGGTCGACAGTTTGAGACCATAAAAAACTTTAAAAACTAGAGCAATAAAACCCCCAAAATGATGCATAGTTGTTTTCCTTGGTGTAGTGCCACTTTTTCGTGGCTGAAACTGAAACGATGTCATAATCAAAGTACGGATTCACCAAACTAGAGCATTGAAAATTCAAAAGCACCAGGTTCAAGAGAAGGTTTCTCCGTACGGATGATAATAAAAGTTTAATTCCATTATTAGTCAGAGAAGGGGGCTGCGTGTCTCCAGCATTATCTGAATACCAGGGAATTTAATCAATGATTTGATTTTATTTGCTGCTCTCATCAGACATGATTTGTGCTTTAAGAAGTGTCAAGCCAGGTGAAATCAATTTAAGAATGTCATTCTGATTGGTAATACCACTGAGACTCAATGAGTCATGAGTGAAATGCAGCTAATCCTCGTTTTCTTTTGCTGCGAGCTGAATGGAGCTCTACTCTAATTATATTTTCATGATGACTGACTCAGTGCTGCATGTCTAACTCTTCTCACTTTTTCTCTGTAAATTGAGGCAAGGCTCTCTTTTTGTCTTCATTACCTGATTCCAGCATTCCAGCCCTTTGCATTTTCATTATTCCGTCAATTTCATCCCATGGGCACTGCAGGATAATGCAGGAAAACAATGTTAGAGGTTACTTTGGACTTTAATCTAATGTTGGCCCAGAGTGAAGAAATACATGTTTTCCAAGTTTGATATGATTTACAGTGCTGTCAGGAAATAGCCATATCCTGTTACCCAAGTCACTGATAAATGCTTTCACTATCTCCTCTCCTTTTAACCAAAAACTTACTTTAAAATATTACACCTTCACCTGAGCAACATTCTGCCATAACTGATGCAGGTATTGACTGTCAGCATGTTTCCCCCCAGGTCTTACTGTGGCTATGCGCTTGCTGCTGAGACCATTCAGTACTGTAAAACCATATACTCGACTAATGTTGGCCGTTGCACATGACCGTTGCCTCCGGCATTTCCTGTACATGGCAAATTGGTGCTCGAGTGACATCAAATGCTGACAAGGCCAAAAGGAAGCTTGAAGCTCACTGCATTTGTTCATATACTTCAGTTAGACCGTAGACTCAGTACATGTTCATCTGTGTATGTCTCTGCTGTCTGCAGACAGTGAGAGGACCTGTTACAGCAATCTCATGAAGTTACACACTATCTATTGTTTGGTATTATTTTGATTAGAATATATTAAAGTCATAAATCATGAATTCTAAATCCAGTGCAGATCATCAGTGTGTTTCCTGTTATGGTTACTATATTTCCTTTGATGAAAGTACTTAATAATCTAACTTAACTTAAATCGTAACTAATATCCCAGATAGCCCCTAAGGGATCAATGAAATGTATATTTAAATTTTTTTTTTTAATGAAAATAAGTGAACTACAACCGATGGGCAACAGAGGCAGGCTGAGCACTGTTTGGGCTTGTACACCTAAAGTGGTGAAAAAGTGGTATAAGGAGTTGACATGAGCAACATTTTGTGTATATGATGTCAAGATTGTTATTTCTAAACCCTCTAATGATATTTTTAGATATATTCTGAATTTTATTTTAATTCAGTTTAATCTAATTTATGTTAAAGGTTTTGGTTTTTTTGGACTTTCAATCTTCAACTGAAATGCAGGAATATTCAGTGAAAGCAAAGCTCTTTGTACCTCTGGAGAATGTAGGCCATCAGAGCCCTGCTCAAGAGTTCACAGGTAAATATTTGAGTCCTGTCTTACACAGGCAGAGTCATAAAACACAAGTTTGTCCTGCTGCCCCTGAAATAGAAACTCTAGCCTGGAGGGAAAACCGTGACGAGTTGGAAATAACTGCTCTTTGAAATTGACACATTGAGTAAAGAAAAGGGGAAATGGTGTCCTGTCACTTTGTCAGTTTACTTTAGTTTCTAAAATCTACCTACTTACCTTTTCAACCAGGCCTATGGCCTTTAACACCAGAATAACCCTACCCTTGTACAGCGCCCTTGGGCTTCTAGAAAGGCGCTTTATAAATCTAAGCCATTATAATTATCATTATCATTAAAATCAGACACATACATTTTTATGCCCTTATCCATATTTGGATATGGCTCTGACCGATGATTACAATCATTTGACAAATCTGAGGAGAATGTGTCTGAGACTAACCTGTCTCTGATTTGAGTGCTGCCTATGATATTGATATAGTGCACTTATCCTCCTCTTTGAGGGGGGGCTATGCTTTCTTCAGGCACATTCTCTTTATTCTCATGTGGCATCATTAGTTCCAGTGACGTCCCTCGTGTACACGCAGAGAAAGACCCAGCTCAAGTGAAAACGTGGGAGACCTTGTTGTCACTGTGCTTTGAAGAATAGTAAATTAAGATGTAGTAAAAAAAATCTGCATCCATGAATTTATTAATGTCCAATAGCTATACAATATTCCCTCAGTATCAACAGTTGCACAGTATGTGTATATAGTGCAATTTATGTAATATTCAAGATTATAATGGAATGCATCTACATTAGTGACATTTTTGGTGAAGTTGCATATTATGGCAGATTATTCCTCACCTAATCTCTCAACCATGTAGCAGTTATCGTAAATTCTCGAAAGGTGTCCATTTCGGGCAATAGTAAAATCATGTGGTGCAATATGGCTGCCTCTGCAGCCAACACCTGCACCTGATGTTAGCATGAATGGATCATTCCACAGTTTTGAAAATTACAATTTGGACATTCAGGTGAAGTTTTATTTCATATTTCCTTTCTGCCACTAGAAACGCTGATAATCCCACCACTTGAGGGCGTGTAACCTAACGTCAATCTTTCATTGTGTTGCTGTCATTTTGACCTGATTCGTGCATGATCTCTTATCTCTGCTTGTTTTCCAGCAACTTATGATTTGAATGTAACTCCTCACGACAGCAGAGTCATGTAATGATCCTTATCTTGCATCGCTACCAGAAACCTCAGTCCAGTGTTGTGCTTGACAGCAGTAATCACATGATCTTCTACAGATATGATGTTTTAATCTTCATGAAACAGCCTCATTTACATCGGCCCCATCTTTGGCCCCCATCAGCTTGAGAGGTGTCTGCCTTGGGTTTTTTTGCATGTGAATTACCTTTTCATTTACATGTTCTAATCTAGTTAGGTTTTCATATTGACTCATGTCAAAGATTCCAAGTTGGCCCCAGATCAGCATCTGGATTGGAGCATCCAAGGATTTGTCACAGCAGCACAGTGCTGCTATTTTATTCCAGTATCTGATTTCTCCTCCGAGTCTCAAGAGTCCTTGTACCTCCTGAGTTTTTTGATTTTCACTTGATTAGTCTTGATCAATCTCTCTTCTGATGTTCTGATGCTGTTCCTGCTGCTGGTGTAATATTTTTTCATCCACTGTGTAACTAACGTCAAACAGGGCTCTGCATTCTTCCGCATGATTTGCTATATTTATCTCACTAAAAGATGCAATATGTCAGAATTAAACCTCGTAAAGATGTAATTCCACTGCAATAAGCGCCAGCGTGTGAGACCTACATGGGCTTGTTGACGTTTCTGCTGAGATGTGATATAGACAAATAATTACTGCTATTTTTGTGAGCAGAACATGACCTGAGTTTGCAAACTGTTGCTTTTATCACCTGCTAATGAGCTCATTACAAACATCAGGAGTGAGTCCTCCCCATGGAGATCACCTTTTAACATTTTTAATGTTAACTGATGGCAACCATAGGTTCTCCTACATGCTGGGAAGATGCATGTCAGACTTCACACAGGACTTGGTTTTAAAGCAAAGACTTGTGAAGACTGTGTTGAGTTCTCACTACCTGCCCTAACACACACTATTCACACCAATGCTGCATCCTGGGCTCTCTGCCAGCTGAGATCATCATGGCTGTGTAAAGAAATAACAAAACAAACCAGTTTCCCGTTCAGCAGATTGATAATTGATGTAGTCGGACCATTCTGCATCGCTGAGTCAGCACCGCAGAGACAGGATGGACTTTGTAAAACCACCTCCTTCCTCTATTTCCTTCTGGCTCATATGAGATTAAGCAACACACCAATATCCAGCTATCTCACAATCTGGCAGTCAAGTTAATTGCTAACAGATACTATGATTCATGACAAAACATGACATTTCCTTTGCCTGCATCGTTTTTGTTTACACATTTCAATGGGCGGCAGGGTCAGGTACATCAATATTTATGGCATTTTTAAAATGTTCTGGTCAGTACAGCTCAGCGTTTGGGACCAGTTGTGTCCCGAACTGGTCTGTTTCAAGGCATATTTCAATAATTGTTGCACCACATTGGTGTAAAATGGTAAATACCTTCTCAGCAGATTTTAAATATGTAAAATCCTTGAATGTGTTTTGTTGGCCTTGTCAGGGCTCTGAGCTCCGCCAGCTGTCCTTTGTGTCAGCCAAAACAAACACATGCCTGAGAATAGAAAATGAATGGTGAGTTCAGGATCTTCTGCTTGGAAATGTTTCAGAATAACTAGACCTGCGGGACTGAAATATCACATTTAAAACCAAGGTATAGTACAGCAAAGATCCCTGTATGTTTCCCCCCCCACGTCTCTCGGTATATATATGTATTTCATATCATAGTTACATTTCAAATAACTTCTGATAATAATAAATAGCTTTCAATTTGGAAGTATTCAAACCTGAAAGCAGTTTGATGATGCTGACAACAGCAATGACCCATGTGTCTGATCACTTCAGTAATTGAACAAATAGCATAGTGTGACTCAACAATCCTGAGCTGTGCTGATGGTTTTGGAATTGGTAGAATTATTTCATACAAAGGAAATGGGGTAAATTAAAGTGCAGTACCACAGTTGTAGATGGTTCGCTGTGTGTGTGATTCAGTGACATCTTGTGGTCAAGTTATATATTGACGTGAACTAAATATTCATTGACTTGAGTCCCTGTCTGTCTGCTGAGGGAAATTTATATTGGCCTTTGGATAATGTAAAATTCTATAAGATCTATGTGGACATAAATGTTTCATTACCAGATCAAATTTATATGTTTCAGATCACTGTTGGTTAATAGTACTACATTATTTTTGGTGTAGATCCCTTAAATCCCATGCATGATACTTTAAACATCAAAAAGTCTATTTTTCCTCATAGTCAAGATCACATTTGACTTCTATCAAAACTATCAACCTCTAACAGCAAAATGGGGCCACGTTGACCCCTTCAGACAGTGTCACCCTTCCAATCTATTAAAGCTGTGTAAGAAAACATGTCTCATAACCTCAGGGAAATCACTAAGTGGAAGTGTGTACTGCAGGGATGTATTTCCCTGCAATTTCATGTAGTGGACTGTGTCACCAGAAGCGGCAAAGCTTTTTACACATAAAATGTCCAGCTCCAAAGGGAGCGGGGGCAAGAGGGGGAAAACAAGCAGCCGGGAGCAAAGTGAACTCTTCACATTCACAGGGAAGTGAAGGATATGAGCTTCCTCTGATACAGAAGTGCTGGAGACAGCGATGTGGCGAGTGACCACATCTTTTTCATGTCATACTGGAGGATGCTTCTTTTCAATGAATGTTCTTGTGGACTTTGAGGTGGCACAGTTTAGCAGCATGTGTACGATCTGCATTCCAATATCATTAAACCGATGGTTCATATGTGGTAGCAGCTAGGGCCCCTTCGAACGGTGTGCTATTCCAGAACAGATCTGATGTCACTTGTTAGCATTCATCTCATCTCTCGGTATCATCGCACCATGTTGATTACCTGTCAACTATATTTTTTTAATGGGCAATTACCTGACGACAAGGCCACTGAAGCAGAGATACATTCTTTTGATATTCTCCCCCCTTCCTGCTGGACGTTGAAAAAAATGAAAGATGATCAATTGAGTGTGTTGCCATGGCAAGGCTGCAATTAACAAAACCCATCACTTTGTTCAGGCAAAATGAAACGACTGGTGTTCCTTTTCGATTGATCCGGCCTGCCTCCCTACAAGTGCTCATCCAGCATAGGCTCCATCAGGCTGGAGAGGTTAGCCAGTCGCAGATGATGTAGCTAGGGTCAACAAATGTGTCTTCCCTGCACATTTCATCCTCACAGCTTCAAGCGAGAGTCAAGCAGTGAAGTGTTGTGAAGGCCAAGCTTTCAAGGCACGGCTGGGTGGAGTGAGGATTTGTGTTAAAGTTGGCCCCTGTTGATGATGGGATACATACAAGACTGACAAAAAACAAAACAAAGTTTTGCTCCTGTTACATACGATAGACATTATACTTCTGCAGTGTTCTATTGTGGCTAACTGGAGTTTTATGGGAACATCTTTAAATCTACATTCTCATTCAAACCCCCTTTCCTGAGAAAGCCAGTGTAAAGACAGCCAATGTGTTTTTAAGTGGGCAGAATTTTAATTTTTTTAATGGTCAGGATCTGTTGATCCTCATGTTCATACATGGTGAAGTTGAATTGTCGGACACAGACGTCAATAGTTCTCATTGTTGCCCTCACAGCTGCTTCCTTTTTTACACTGCCAGGGATGACTGAAGTGTCCACTCAATCAATCAACAGCCCAAAGTGACATTTTGTGTTTCCCTGCTGCCCTATTCACCTGTTTCATTAGTTCAATCACGATCACACCACGTGGTTTCAGAAACCAAAGGAGCCGCCGAATATTGAGGGATTTTTCTGAACCGAGCCACTCGTATCCCATTTACCTTTTATTTTCCTTTCTTCCTGTATTGACACGACATACAAACACAGCCTTTCTGTGGCACAACTGCAGACCCCTCCTCCCCTTTTCTATTTCTCCGGCGCTCGCTTTCACCTCGGCCTAATTACATGGTGGACAGACTAATCGATACAGCGGAGAGCGAGAGTCCCCAGCAGGCAGCTTTAGGACCCTCTTAACTCTCTCGACTCGACCCTTCTCATACTTACATTTGGCCACTAGTAAGTCATCTTGACTTTTTGCACACATTAGAAACAGGTCTGCCTGCTCCCATCTAGGACTACATGCTGCATAAACAGAGGGAGTGCATTACACCTCACCTCAGTGTAAAGCAAATACACGATTGGAAGGAAGAACGTGGGGGTGGTGGGAGGTTGCGCATGTGCAGCCTCCATGTTGTTGCTGCACCAACGGTTGATTAGAGGAATTATGGAGATGCACATGTATTTTTGATGTCATGTGTTTATCCCGACGTGTTTTGTTGTCATCGTCATTAAGATGTTGTGTCACATCATCAGTCGACAGCCTCGAAGCGCTGTTGGGAAACAAAAGGCGACGGAGTTGGCTGCTCTTCACTTAACACTTTGTGAAGCAATTTCAGATCATTCACCTCTGCTGTTGAGCGGTTCAGTCAAACCAGATTGATGCAACATGAGTGCATATGATCAAGGAAGTGGCTGAACAGTGATAATAAGGAGATGGCAGAGGCTGCAATCACACACTGTGTACTTTGTACTGTTGTTGTTGTTGACACTGAAGTATTTCAGTGATTTGATGAGTGTGGCATTAAACCCACTACGACCCACAGTATAACCAATATTTGAATCTCTTAATCCACATGTAAATAAATCCTTCTGGTTAATAGGATACAGCTTTGCAACTACAGAGCTAATTTTGCTTGGTCATGTGTGGTGTACAGAGAAACATCTGGGGTGGCCCATAAAAAATATTTTCAGAATAATTCATTATTATAATCCTAGACATTCACAGACCAGTATCCAGGCTTGTATTTCCATGCCCTGGTACAACGTTTTTCCTGTCTGAGTTGTTGCCCAAAGCGTACAGTATGTATGTGAATAATTTCCATGTTTTGTCCTCTGTGATTGGGCATGAAGATGGAAGACATGGTAGAACCTCAACAGTGAAGACAAATCATTTTGATTGCTCCCCTAGTGGTTGGCTGTATTATAGGCCAGAAATTAAACTACATCCAAATGAGTTACAATGAGTAATAATTCACAATAAATCAATTACAAATAATAATTCCACCAATGACACATATTCCTTATCAAACTTACGCAACTATTTTTTAATTTTTTTTAGAAATGAGGTGAAACGTCATAACTGGTGATAGAATGTGACCCTCTGTAGGATTTATTACCGCAGCTTACCTACACAAGATGTAGTTGTTATCCTAGATTGTTGTTGATTCTATCTCACTCTTGATCCCTCAGAGTGAGTGACTCCACATTTTGATATGGGCTTAATACATAACAGACGGGATGAATATATTCATAATAAGCATTTCATCACCCAGAGTTAATTGGAGAACTATTTTCCACATTCAAATTATCCTGATTTATAAAACAGAAAAATAAATGCTTCTGACATTATGGTTTTAATTGGGTTTCACAATTATTATATTTTTCAATTTGTTCTCTTTTATAAAATAAGGATTGAAATTCCATTTAATGAGCTGTTCTCTCATTTTCTCTCCCCTCAGCTCAGAGCTTTTATGCAGTTCTACTTCTCAACCTTGTTTTTATTCTCTCTTTTTTTCCAAGTGCATTTTTAATTAACTCAGAATGACCTTTTATTGTATGACAGCATTTCAATAACCGTCATTTGGAACATGCGTCTGTACAAACCATAGAAGAGTGATGGTTTAACTGGAACGGGGCCGAGCTCATGAATTCTCCAGAAATAACAAGTGTATTGAATATCAGCACTTTAGTTTAACTACAGGAGAAAGAGAGAGAGTGACTCTGTAGTCTTGAGTGATTTATTTGACGCTACAGTTGCTACAATAATGTGTGTGTGTGTGTGTGTGTGTGTGTGTGTGTGTGTGTGTGTGTGTGTGTGTGTGCGTGCGTGCGTGTGCGCATGCGCATGTGCGTGTGCGTGTGTGTGATTGACAACATTTCATGCGGGATCTGGGTATTTGCAAAGTGTTTTAATGATTTTGTTTCTTTATTTTTTAGATTAATTGTGAATTAGTTGCTGTATCCACACTTTTTTCACTGCTGCAGCTGTGTTTATAGGCAGATGTTGAACACTGCACAGCTTGCATCATTAAAACATACACTCACACACAGGGACACAAAGGGCACAGATGTTGTTTTTGAATTTCATTTTGACATTTCACGTTGAATTGATGGAATGCTAGTTATGAGTTGGCTTAAGGATTTTTTGTGCTTTTGATAATCATGAGTCTCAGTTTGGATATGTTGCTATGGCAACCTCAGCTACGTGGACTTGTTGTTATCTCTCACCCTTCTTTCACATGATTTCATTTGCCCTGTAGCAAGACGAAACGATGTCAGGGGGCAGCTCACAAGGCATTACTTTAATGCTAATCTCTAATATTAACATGCTGATCTGTTAACAATCACACTAACTGCTAATGGTAAACAAACCAAAACACAAGTTGGAATTTCCTCAAACTGTCCAGGAATGAAGGTTAAATATCCTGGAAGTGAATGTCGTCATTTTTCACATTTGGAGCAAACATCTTGTAATGTTAGATAAAATAATCTTTATTAATCCCACAGTGGGAATGAGGCGATGTAGTAACAATGGGTGGAGAGTGAAAACAGGAGCTGGAGCCATGGATGTTACAAGAAAACTACAGCCACCCTCAACCTGTTTAAAATATATGACCTCAATGGAAGAGTTAAATAAGTCTCATTAATCATGAGGAGCAGGGTTTCATGATGTGGCCACCAGCTGGTGAATACAATGATTGTGCTCAAGTTTGTAAGGGAGCCCTCCTGTGGTCCATCTTGATGCAGTCTTCTGATTATGATCTCTGTCATTGTTGTTGTTGTTATTCACCAGAACAATCGAATATTGATTTAAAATCCTTCCAACTGACCAGAGAGAGGGCATATGTTGACATTCTACAACACAAGTTTTGGAGGTGTAATTCCAAATGAACGATGGTGGCAGTGGTTTTAGTTAGTCATCACTGCTGCAGGTGCAACGTTCAGAGATAAAGCAACAATCGCAAATAAGCCAGTCTTTAAAAGATGCCCCCTCGATCGTATCATCCAAATGTATTTATGCTCCCTTTGTCTATATTCACCCCGAGTGATTTAAGTGTCTCATCCCAGTGAATCATTGCTGATAGTTAACCTCACCCTCGCATCCGGTTCCCTCTCAGCTCCATCTTTGTTGTGGCCAGGGCTTAAAGGCTGAACACGGGTGCACTGACACCACAGTTGGAGAAGAGAGCACAAAGCCAGAGCTAATTAAAGTAGGCAAACTTCAGCGGCCTTGTCTCACGCTCATTGACCTTTATCAAAACACTGGCATTCATGTCGGGCAAACGCTGGCGCTTTTCACCGAGAGCAGTGTAGAGGAAGAGGTAAACAAACACAGCCTCATTAGATTGCACCAGATACAGTCCTATCACCCCGGTAATCTTGTGATGCTTAACAGTTCAATATCCCCCCACCATCTCCTCACCCCACTGGGATTTTGAGCTGCGGATGGGTTTATGGAAACATCACAGATGCCAATAAATTAAATGTCACATTTCATGTCACACAATACAAACAAGAACACATAATTAAACTTTGTCTAATACGGCCTACGTTTATCTGCTGTTTTGAATCACTTCTGGGACTTTAATTAAATAGTACATTTATTAGATTAGATGAATTGACAACATAATAATGAGATAATTGTAATAATGCATTTTAGTGATGGTCAGCATATTAAAAATAATAATAATGCCTGCCACAGTGAAAACTCAAAGAGGAAGACGAACAACACTGGAAAAACATTTTGTTAAAAAGTGTTTGTGACATGGAAACTTGCCCTAAATCCACTAAAAGATAGAAAAATAAAGAAAAGGTACAACATAACTCACTCAAGGCTGTTCAGAACTGTTAATACGTGAATAATGCTGTATATACTCAACTTCGTCATATTTATACCCAACAAAGAAAGATTTCTTGAGACATAGAAAATGCCGTTTTTGATGATGTGATTGTAGATGTAGAAACTAAACAAGTGGACACATAAATGTTGTTACAACCTGATTCATTGCTTCAACTGTCGAGAGGAGCTTCAGCACATTATTGAATAATTCACGTAAAGGAGTCAAACGCTGCTGCAAAGTAAACAAATGTTTTTGGCAAAGTCATTTTTTATGCAAGATGAAATTGAGGAGCCTTGTTATCTCTCAATGTAGATCTGAGATGAACCTGTTGAACTCTTCCCTTCACTTTGTGTTTTCATACCATGCCCACCTGGCATTCACATGACAACAAACTCACTAAATCATGTATGAAGGGAAACCATCGTTGAACTGAACCTGAAATGTAACAATGATTCGAGAGAATTCCCGACTGTGATATGTGGCAGAGAAAGCAGAAAATGCTGGATGCCAGCACAAGCCGACTTCCTCTTCCTGGGTGTAGTTGCTCTTTAAGGACACATCATATTTGATGAATTGAGATAAAGTCAACGTAGCAGCGTTTCATGTTAATGACTAATGGGCACTGACAGCATCTTTTCATGTGCTTTTGAAGCTTTGTGGACTCCTGTTCACCTCAGATATGCTGCACCATAACATATGCAAGCTGCGATACTGCTGCATCTCTTTTTAGAAATGAAACCAAAAGCAATGAGACATTGAATATTGCATGACTCCGTTGTAGTAATGTAATTATCCATTCATTTTCTTTGGCCTGGCTCCTTTTCCTCTTGGTTCGGGGAAGGGAGCAGAGCCTCCTGCAAAGCCAAACATGAACAAATACAGACCTATGGGCAAATTAGAATATCCAATTCACCTGACCTGCATGACTGAACTGCTGGAGGATACGCAAGCACCCAGCGGAGGCACGTGGATGTGGGGAGTATTCACATTCCACACAGAAGCGTCCCACTTGGCTCAGGTTGTGTTCAAACCCGGAGCGCTCTCGCCGTGAGGATAAGCACATGTGGAAACATGGCCCCCTAATGTGATTAATATTGTAGAAACATAAATTATGCTGAATTCACCACCCTGAACATTAAGATAATAAAAACACAGCAACTACTCGGGAGCGTAGAGATTTGTTATCATATGTTAATGATCTGGGAAAAGCAAATGTTTTGGGAACTATGAATATTTTTACGCACTGTTCTAAACTGTCAGTCGGTACAATACAAAGGTTTACCTCACTTGTCAGATAAACACTGAGCTCGTGCCTATGAGGACTTCAGGGAAATGTGTGAATGAATGAGAGCACATTCTCTCACCTGTGCTGCTCCCTTAGCACCTCAGCCCCAGACACTGCGGTGACCTCAGCCAGCCTCGGCTGTAGATTAGCCATGGGGAGGAGATAACTCACACTGTCAGAGCTCTGTGTCACAGAGTTTGAGTCATTCTCTCCAAGCTCACAGAGTGATGCTTCCTACAAATGCAGGCTGTAGTTTCACTGCCTCCTCACTTCTGCCTTTGGGCAAGTCGCCTGTACTGGTGATCTTTGCCTTCCCTACTTTCATTTCTTCTGCAAAGACCTGGAAATGCACAGTTGGTGATAATTTTGGGTCGGTGCAAAATGTGGGTGTAGTGCTAAACAGTGTTGTTTCACTATGAAAATACCCAGGTTTTAATCTGAGCTCTTTCTGTGAGGACTTTGGATGTTCAAAAGAAAAATTCAGGTTTAATTAAGTGTAGATTATAAAGCCATGTACTGCAAAGGGTCGCCAGATTATTAGGAGTGGCCTCTCTCTGCAGTTTGCTGTTCACATGCCCGATGGAAGAGGAGTTCTATGCTCAGACTAATTTACTAATGATGTCGAGGACCTGCTTTTATTAGTGAGATTCTGATATTAGATAGTACAAGCAGGTGAGAGGAGCAGTAGCAGGAAGGGCATGACATAAATTCTGCAGTAACAGTCCGGCACAGGAACATTTGTGTTTTATTTACTGCCATCGTCCTGGCAACCTGCCTCTATATATCCCCAGAGGCTCAAGGATCTTGTTTGCCCTCCCCTGTAGACATCTTCATAAAGTGTGTGGTCCATTTCTCACATACAGGAATATTTAATCCCCTGCAATGTGGCGTACGTCGCCTGTATGTTGCCAGTCGGGAATATCATGGCATTTGCATTATGACCACGTCCACTCATTCTGCTGTGATCACATATGTAATACCTTTGCAGATGCAATGCATTTAAAGTGTTAAAATAAGCACTAATGGCTGTTTTTGGCCCTGTAATAGACCAAATGTCAGCGGTGTCACTTATTTTACGACTGGGCCGGACCAGTAAAAAAATATAGCATAATTACCAATACACAATAGCAACTGCCTGACGGTGCTGTGTCCACCCAGTGGACATAGTAGAAATAGCACTTACTTTTATTGGTAAATTACTATTAATGTCTTCTCATGGCGGACCGGTTTTGGCCCATGGGCCCTATGTTTGACACCCTTGGTCTTGGGTGTGCTGCATCTCTGACCTTTTGTTGGCTGTGAGTGGCTCCAGCTGCCACCATGACCCTTAAAATCAAATCATTTTATTCATATAGCCCGTATTTACAAATCATAGTTTAAACCCTTAACGGATGGATGGATGGATGGATGGAGCTTTGGGTCTGTTGGAAAGATAAATTAAGTGCTATGATGATAGGGATTTTATATCTTATCTGAGATTAAAACAAAGAGGGCCCTCAAGTTCCCCCGAGCAGCACATCTATAGCTGTGGATGTTATAAAAGAAAATAATATACACACATTCTTCCAGTATATCCCATAAATATGCTGTGTGATGTGAAACGACCACTATAGTCTCTGAAACCCTTTCATCCCGCTCTGAAGCAAAGTAGCCCTGGCCTTGTTGACATCAAACACTTAAAGGAAAAAACATATTTCAACTCTGCTTTAAATTTCATAGTGTAACACAAACTCAAGAGAACTGACCTATAAAATTCAATTTATGTCTAAAGGAAAAACCAAAGAAAGCTGAGAGAGAAACAGAGAATTGTTGACAAGATTTATTTCTCTTTCATCCAAGAAATCAAACTCTGCTCTTGTTAAGGACCTAAAGTGTGCAATACTCTCTATTTCTCTCCATCGTCTTCGCTCCACTTTTATCACTCTCATAGATAAGTGTTACATACATAGATAATGTTGGACATAGAAAACACTAATCAACCCCTGAAGTTTAAAAGTCAGGCACTGCATTGTTTTACTGGTGAAATTTGCGATTGGTTTCAGAATCACTTCATCAACCTCAGGTTTCCCATCATTCTACATAATGGTCTATAAGGATGCAATAATAGTCTACGTGCATGTCCATGGGTTGTGAGGGTGCAGCTTTCACCAGAGGGCTGATAGGCGGGGGTGAGATGTATCACTTAGATCTTACATAAAGTAGCTCACGTATGCTAACTTGTTGAAAGATGGAGTTCATCATTAAATGTCTCTTTTAGCCCCATTTTGTTGTTGCAGTGTTGATTACACGTCCCCATAGGTGACAACTACTATTAGAAAATGACACAATATTTTAAGAGTACCTAGTGTTTGAAGTGATTGCATATTATCATTATAATGATCATTGTCATCATATTGTATAGGGTTTTGTGACATCTATTGATTAATTTGCATGTTGCAACCTCAGCATAATTCTTTAATATTCTATCCTGGCCAATAGAAATACTTTTACGGAATTTTTTTGATTCTTGTTTTGATGAGTTGAGAGTATTCTACCGCCTCTCATGTTGTGCGTTTTCACTTCAATGTAAAACCTTGTAGCACCAACCAATAACTCCATCTTGGGAGTCGATGCTGCCTGTTAACATTACATCCATACAGTAAGGACAAGGATCGAGGAAGCTTTTAAGTGAGCTTTTCGACAGAGCCAGCTTGTCTCTTTGTGTCTCGCATCAAGCCGACAGGAATTCAATAATTCCAGGGTCTCATTCAGTGCTGGCAATTTACCTGCTGTGACGTGTCATGAGCACATCTGCAGTGAGAGCCCCTCAGCACACCAAGTCTGGAGTGCAGCAGCAGCAGCACGATCTGCACCAGCAGCGGCGGCGGCGGTTATTGTTCATGCAGCACCTCACCCTGGTGCCCAGTGTTTCACAATTCTTATTCAGAGAGAGACCTTCTCACAGCTACCGCGCCTCCCATCCCGTTGCTTTGCCACTGACGGAGTGAGTGAGAGAGAGAAAGAGAGGAAATCAATGAAACCTAGAATCAATAGGGCTCCTCCATTGCCAAGCCCATCTGTTCCGTAAAAGACAGAAATATGATGTAAAGTTGAGTCGTGCAAATAGCTGCAGTCTATGTTAATTCTTTCCACTCATTATTGGAATTTATCATAAACAAACCTTTCATTAAGAGTCCTGAACCTATGTATATAATGTGATTCTACAGCTTCATCCGCCAAATCTATTAAACCTTGTTAGATTCACTATCATGGTTGAAGTAAGAATTGAACTCACCATTAAAATGTTCCACCCTTGAGAGGAACTTGAACCCGTGACATTTAGTCCAGAAGGCTCCAAACTGCGTGAACCCAATGCAGAATAAATGTGTGGACGTGTGCAGCCGCTCTCCTGGAAAGACCGAGATGCAGCCCTGAGGAACATATGGTTTCAGCTCTAAGCTCGTCAAGTCCCCTTTGTTTTCCCCTCTTTGCTCGGCAATATATCACAGCTGAGTATCTTAAACATACACATTATCTGCCTGCTGTGATTCAACCTTCACGGGTCAAAATTCATACCTTTCCCTGCACATATTATCCCCTTCCCCTCCCTCCTTTATCTCTGTTGTAAGCACGCGGAGCATTTGTAACTGTTATCTGTGTTGTGCATTGAAAGATGGTGTTGTGTCAAAGCAGCTCTTATTTAAAATGGAAGCGAAGAAACGAGGGGAGCGATAGCATGGATACTGTCGGCGAATAATTTATATCAGAGAGTCAGTAAGCTAGAAATATCGCACGAGTGGTAACCTCTGTAAAGCACATGGAAATGAAGTTACTCAAACGTATTCATTATGTCCATTCATCCATCAGTAAATAGTCTGCAGGCAGCAGTGTTATGATCCCTTTAATTTATTCACCAGCGTTTAAGCCAGGGGTTTTTATACATATCTCCTCACATTGTCGCCTCATCTGTCACGCGTTGGCAGTTCTATTCAAATTTGTAACAGAGGAGTTGGAAACATGCACGAAGACCACGTGTCTTCTATTGGAAACATTTGAATCATGTTTAATACGATAACAGGTTCCAAAGCATTAGTTTTTATTTGTAATATGGGAACAACCCATTGGTTCACATTCAAGTCACAATCTGCTATTTCAGAACGGTGAGTGATTTTTATTAGTTTATAAAAGGCACTGGGGGTAGCACCTATTTTATCATGATGCACTATGTGCCATTAAAGTCACCACTAGAATGAGGATTTACATTATTAGATTTGTAATGGTTTAATTTGTGCATTTATAGCAACAGTGCTTTGCATGTTGCAGCAGAATATCCATAAAAAACATGACTGTGGAAAGTGTTGGCCTCTGCAGAGAGAACCTGCTCCCTGTGTTAGAATCAAACACTCATTCTAGGGCAATGCACACAACACATCAGGAATTCAGTTGATTATAAAGTCATTAATACCAATAGTATAAACATGAAATATTCAATATCTACTCAAAAGAAATGGAGACAGTTTCATTTCAATCTTGCAGTGGACCGTGAATGTGATTTGCAAGTGGGTGGTGATGACTCATCAATAACATATGCACCAGCTTTCTTGTTTGTAGTGTGCGGAGAGATGGTGAGTGGGCCGACATGTTTTTTCCTGTCCACGCATAAATGATCACTGTGTTTGTCTTATTTATAAATATATTGTCAAACTAGAAGTTAACTACCTGGACATCTGACATTTTTAGCAGATTTTCTAAATATGGGTCTTCATGAGGGGGTTGTCATGGGCTCTGCATGGTTTGAGATCCCAAACTCAGCATAGGCAGCATGCAAGAGCAACCACTGGCTGTACATCAAGGTGCTGCCACACCCAGATACAATTAAAGTGGGGGAATTAACTCTAGTAATGCTATCATGCACATATGACAACAAACCTCAGACCGTGGACCATATGCTTGGTGGGTGCCCACTGGGCCCCATGCTCTAACAAAGACCAGAGGGAGAATATATCGCCAAATAATGGATCTACTACTGGAATGATACAATATGATGATGATTACATGTGTAAGTGGGCAGCTGTAGATCAGGGGTTAGAGCGGGTTGCCCAGTTACCAAAAGGTCACCGACTCAATCTCTGTCTTCTCCATTCCACATGCCAAAGTGTGCTTAGTCAAGATACTGATACTGATACTTCTATGACCGCTCGTAGGGAAAGCACCACAGACAGATCATATTTGTCATGAAGGTACTTGAATGATCCATGAGCTTTACTTTCTTTCTCATATAAGGGGCTAATGGTTATTATCCAAATCCATCTAAACCACAAAAACTTTTAGGGGGGCCATGTTCCTTTAATATCTCAATGTGGAACAATATTTTGCCAGTAACAGATGTGCAGCCATTACTCAATGTGTCCGTCTTCTGAATCCACAAATCGGCATGCACAGTGTCATGATGTCCCGTAATTACATTCTCTGACACAATACTGGAGAGGCAGCCTCTGTGAACTGGAGGGACCCCGTGTAATTTCTTTCTTCTTTTATCCCTCAAGGCAGCGACGACTTCCTGTGTCTCCTCCAACGAGTTGTGTAAAGATATGGCTACAGGCGATTGATTGAATAATCCTCCGCAGCTCTTATCTCAGCCCGGTTCATCACTCCATCCAACCTCCAGAGCAAGCAAATCTCCATATCTCCTCATGCTGAAGCACAGACTACAGGTGAAAACACTGTTCCCAGGTCTATCTCCGCTCTCTGCCTTCTATCTCCTCCACTCGTTCCCTTTTCACTTGCCACCTTCCTTTTTTGGTCTCAGTGGATTCCGACAACATATTGTTGCTGCGAGTGCCTGCGTTTAATCAATGGCAAGTCATTACGCTGTAAGATACTTTGTCTCTATTTTATGGTAATCTGTTGTTAAATGTCAACATGCCATTACCATGCCAATGGAAATGCTGCAGTGTAAAACCTGGCAGGGTTTCTATTGATAAAATCATGGTCATTTTGTTTCCTTTTGATGCCGCGGGTCTTGTTCCCTCCCTGCTGTGGCCTTCTGGCAGAGGTGTGTTGTTTTGTTTTTTTCCCTTCCTTCTCATTCCAGTTGTTGAAGACGGTACAAATCAATGCTTGACTCCTCGCTTTAACCTTGGGATGTCATTAGTGTCTGCACATTAAAGCCAAGCTTGACTTGAGCTAATTTAGCTAAATGAGGATATCTCCCAGCTGAGATGGAATGATGAAGGGGGGGCCTTGGAAGCATGACATTTATCCCTGCAGGAACCACTATGGATTCATTGTCAACATTTTGGGTTCTAATGCAAACGACATTCATTGTTTGTAATTGGATACATGCATTGAAGCTGTGTGGTCTTTGAAATAGAATCTATATTCATATGATGCCATTTCATGAGGAGGTTATGTTGTGTGGTTCGCTTATATCCAAGATGCTGCAAATATTACTCAATGGATTACTATTCAACTTCCAGGAGGGATGCTGTATGGGTCAGGAAAGAAACATTTAAAGGCACAGTCTGTACATTTTAGGTGAAACTGTCTCCGTCTATTTCTGTTATAAATGAAATATAAAATAATTATCCTATGTTTTTTAAGATAAATAATTATTGACCTTAAGAATTATTCATTAATTATCGTTAACACTGACGTAATATGAACCTTTTAGAATTGATGTTGTTTCTACAGAAGCCTGTCAAGGGAAAAAAATCCTAGTACATGTATTCTAATGATAACTGAAGACTTCCATTAGTTCTCTTTCCTGCTGGTGAACAGAAAGGGGTACTCAGCTGCAACTTGTAACTTTACCACTAGATGTCACTGAATCCTACACGCTGTTCTTTTAATGTTTTGCAGATCTATGCATTTTTTGCTTTTTCTGTAAACAGGGCTAATTCTTGGCATTTTGACATGTTCACTGATGCTGATAAAAAGTCAGGCACATTTACAGATCTGATCTGAGTGTTGGCAAATGTATGAAGCCTGATTGAATTCAAGGGGTCTTCTGGGCCTTGGCAGAGCCTTTGCTGGAATAGAAAAAGACGTTAATTTGCTGCAAGGCTATTTGTTTGAAGATTGCAGAAATTGTCCCGACATTTGAGAAATAGAAATACTGATACAACAGGAGACTTGGATAATGCTGTGCTCATTTCCAGGAAGGGTGTGGCAAGAGTGCTCTAATCAATCCTTTGTACTCTCTGTTTATTGTGTATAGAAAATAATGGCTGTGATAATCTGTTACACAAGAGGTCGTACTTTTCTTTCTTAACCCTAAAATAATACCAAGCTGAGCTGGCAATCTGTTTTTGTCCGAACCCAACATGAGCCCAATTATGAGCAGTATGAAACGTAGATGACTGGCAATTTTACAAAACTGGACCCGAAGATGATGTAACTTTGTCCAGCTCCAAAATGACTCAATAGATTGAGACATTAAGGTTTTGATGTTGTTGTTCTTTTCTTATCCCATCATGCGTCTCTTATTGGTCCATGTCTGGTTAACAACCTCACATTCCTGAATGAGACCAATGCATCACTTGTATAGTTGCTCCCTTAACCCAGTATGTTGGATCACTGTATACATCTATAATGCAGGTGTAAAATAAATCTGCATCTCCAGCGGACAGAGAAGACAACAAGTCATCAGACTTGTTCTTTATGTTGCCTCAGGAGCATCTTTGCATTTCACCCACTGAGTATCTCACAAGGAGACATTCACACGCCCACCATTGGACTCTGGCTCGCTCACACATCTTATCGCCCCACGTACACAGACACTTGCCTCATTTATATGGCTCATGTGTGTTTACTCGTCAGCGCTTTCCTTGCCACCTTTATCCATCACCCATCAGCCTCCCTTTGAGACGTGCGTCTGGGTAATCTCGCTCGGCCACCAATTGTTCTAACTGTCATTCTGCACGGCAAGATTCTTCATGTCACCTCCGGATCTGTCCGTCGCACGGGTGAGCTCCTCCAGCCTGCTGCTCATTACTTACGGAGTGCGGTTTGATTAGAATAATGAGAAATTGAATATTTTAAAAAGGATGGATACCCATCTTTAAAGTCTTAATCAATTTTGTAGATATTGCCAGAGAATTGAATTAAGAATATATATAATATATATTCCAGACATATTCCAACTATCACAGAGAGACCCTTTTTCCTCGCTGCCTCAGTCTGAATCCCGAATCAAAGTCCCCTCCATGGTAAATGTCTTCATTAAAATATTACATCGTATTCAGAAGCAGGAGGTTACTTCAAGTTTGTGCATCCACCGCATAATGAACAGGGGAGCTGAGGAAATCCTCTGCAGATCAGGCAGATCAGACTGTGTTCTTTAAAATAGAGAGGTATAAATTCTGCTGGGGTCAGAGAGGATACAATGTCTACTGCCCTGGTGTTTGGTTTGGCTTGTCATCTGATTCACTGAAACAGGGGATTTGTCCAGGGTTTACTTGCTCCCATATGTTTCAACGTGCTGATGCTTTATCGAACAAAATCACTGCAAAGCAAACACTATATTCAAAGCTTTGAAATAATTATTTGAAGAATGGGACAAATAAAATCTACTTAGCATTTATAATGAGACGCTTTGGTGCATGTCACCTGTGAAGCGAGGCTTTGCTTTTATTGTACACATTGCTAACTTTGGAAGAACATAATTACCCGACATGGCGTGCAACACAAAGACGTCTGTGCCATTAGGACCATGAATAACTGATCATTGTGCCAAATGCCTGTATTAAACATTAATGCTCAATGGGCCTATGGAGGGATGATGCTGAGACTGTGTGTTCATTTATAGTCAGTCGCTTGTTTCAAATGACTGAAACACTCAGTCTTTTTTGTTTTTATATTTCTAAATCATTGGGATCCCACTCACCTCCTCCAGTGATGCCAAATGAGTGGCAGTAAATAAATGAAAGCAAATGAATGAAAAATGGTTTAATTGAAGACGCTGTGGAGGATCATCAGAATTACTGTGAATAATGACCAAGCAAATGAGCTGGTATGCCCACGTGGTGTATCATACAGTTATTATTCTAGAGCTCAGGACAATCATGGAACTTTACTATAGGGGTTTGCAGGCTTTGGGCTCTCAGTGATTAAGTGCAGTCAGATTCAGTAGATATACTCTTCAAGGAGGTGTCTTTAATTTTTCACAAGCGCCATCAAAAGCCTCAGCATGAGAACTGGGAATGACGCAGGCAGGAGACAATTATGTATTGGAGCAAACTGCTCTTGCTTTGACATTAGCTGTTTCAGAAAATCCTGTCCTATAGTACTGTATTCTATTCTATTCTTTTCTATTGTTGCAGTCAAACATTTTGTTTTAGTGCCACTATTCAAACAGCTGGACAGCCTCAGATATTCAGAAAAAGCTGTCGTGACCTCGCACCGTCGACCACTCCAGCTCCTGTTTTCATCCTCTACCTGAAATGCCCTGCAGAGCACTAGCCCCACAGTGATAGATTGAATGTAATTATTCTAATTACTTGTCATTGTTCCGCATTTGATTAAAGCTACAGCAGGATTATAAAGCTATAGATGTATGCTTTACAAAATAAAGAAAATATAAAGGCAACAAGGCAAAGGCGAGGCTGGAGCTGTCGTAGTCACTCAGATGTGGTGCTGCTGTTTCATGTGGTGAGGTTAACTACCTGACTCTGTGGTATTCAGATGGTATTGTCACATGGTGTACTATCCCGAACATCGCACGCGGGTACAAATGATTATAGGTATGTGCATCAATTACAAGACGGACTACAGTGTGACTGATGAGAGACCAACCATAATGTTTGCAGATACTCTGACCACAGGAAAGGATGAGGATGGACAATGTCTGTAGTAGATGGATGTTATGACTGATCCCGCTGCAGAAAGTCATTAATAGCAACATCAGGCTGATTAATGTGCACGTGGAGCTTCATTGAATATTGGCCTGTTGGCCTATTGGCATCCAGTCATGTTGCGTTGTTCCACAACTGTCAGTCCACATGGAATAATGAACATTAACCTTTATTTATGATGTGGAATAATGCATTAATAATGTGTTACTGTTGGATGGATTCTCTAGATATGTCGTTGAGTCTGTGTATTGAATACATTGATAAATGTACTGTGGTCAAATCATCATATTAGAATGGGTGAGTTTTTGGTTGTTGGCTCCTGATCTTCTTTTTGAGTGCAGTACTGGAGAGTAGGAAACGAGACGAGGAGATGTGGAGTGAGACAGACAGATGAGACACTCGAATAGAGAGAGGTGAGGAAGAGGAGGGAATCAGAGTGACAGCACAGACAGAGTTAACACATTAAGTCACAGTTCAGAATTTGTCACGGTTCAGGAGATTCCCTCATCATACGATAGAGGTAGAAGCAATGGGGGCAGGGCTGGTCAATTCTCAGAAGTAGGATGAGGCAATATTCAATTCCTGAATATGAGTCCGACATCAAAACTCTCACTCTGTGATGATTGTTCCTATTCCAGTCAATGTGAGGCCTCACACCTGGCTGAAATGTGCGATGGTGCACGCTTTTTCACATATTGCACTACAATTATAAGTAATAGGTGAACTGGAGCGAAATATAATGCATGCAATGTCAAAAATGGAAATATTTAATAGAAGTATTGTAGGTATGTAGTTTCATGCTGTCCACCTCTTCAGCTGCTGTGTTCACTGGCTGAAACGCTCGGTGAAGCTTCCAGATCTTTGAAATATCCACCTTAAGACACCTCAGCAGCCTTCGGAAAGTGTTTTTTATGATAAAGAGCGCCCCTTGTGCCATGGGACACTGGGATTGTTTACGAGATACACCTCCCACATACGCAGGAAAGGCATGCAACACACTAGAGGACAGGGACACATGAAATAAGCACAATGTGTCTCGTTTAAGCTCTGTGGGAATGTAATCACATGAAATATTTTGTTCCATTGGTTTTATGGAGCCTGACGTCCCTAAACACACAATATGTTTACCTTAACTGGTAGTCGCATGTAATATATGTGTGAGTGCTGTTCCAAAGCCAGATATATTTATTTACTCATCTTCCTTCCCTGTAGCGTGTGTGTGTGCGTGCGTGTGTGTGTGTGACATGTGGTGGGGCGGTGATGAAACAACCCCTGTGGATAAACTGATAAATAATAGCCCAGGTTTCTGCGCTCATTTCCTTTGATTGACTCCAGCTCACAGTTAAAAGGAAATGAACCTGGGCGGGAGTGACAAGCCTATTCAGTGTAATGCATTGTGGTCTCGCTAAGACTTTGGATTTGTGCTTGCTGCCTGGAAAAGCCACCATCCTCTGCCATAGGAGTGGTTAATGAAGTGTGCTCCTGGGCTCCTGGTTGGCAGTTTGACGAAACCAGGGGGGGCGATCCTCTCCTCCCTCTCCCTCTCCCCCAACTCCACCAACACACCCCCCCCCACACACCCCACCGCCACCTCCCGATGAAAGGACCAGGGAAGTGAGGTGGCTGTGAAGTGGCCGATTATTCTTCCTGACAGGAACAGAGACGCTGAAGCCACCAGCCTTTAACCATGCAGCTGTTAACTATTTTTAATTATGGCTCTTTACATCGCTTAGAATACAAGAGGCCTCTGATCGACACAATTACATCTCACGCTAATTGTAGAATTGTCAGGAACTGTTTTGCTGCAGCTCTACTTTCTTCTTGACCCTGTCCCTCACGTCTCTGAGACCCACTGAGAGAGAGGAACCAGTGTCGGAATACATTAACAGGCCTTGGTGGAGCTCTCTCTCTCTCTTTGGATTGGCAAAATCATTTCTGGGGTGTTGGGTAGACTATTCCCCAATGATTGCCCCTTGAATGCCGGGCTCTTCTGAGGCCCACTTAAGGAGGTATAAATAGGAGGCCCACGCTTTACACATACTTTTTCATTAGTCGTTGATTTAATGGCCTATCATCAACAGACACTCTTATGTTAAGTCTTTCTGTTAATGCACTGGGTTATTGGAGCATGTGAAAGTCATTTCTGTATTTATCCAAAAGGGAGGGGGCACAATTTGGCTGGTAAGAGGGAATCCTGCATGCCCACGGGTGACCTAGTGCGTGTGACTCAGAACAGCAGAGAGGAAGACAACTGAGCTGACCTCTGGTTAACAATGTTGAAACACATCAGTGTTGCAGAGTTGAATGTGCACACCAACACACTGTCAAGATCTGCTGGGATTAGCCAGACATGGACATGCACAGTGAACCAAATGAATCACTGTAAGCCTTTTGGAATGTTTTACTAACCTTTCGTGGGTTGCATAGGTGCGATCGCACACGTTTCACTTAGTCGTTTATAGAACGACTCATGGACGCTTAGGGTGTAGGGAATGTGGTGTGTCATATGTGTGGATGTAGGAGGTGTTTCCAGTTAAAGACTAGTTCCACACCAGAGGGGGCGCTGTTAAAATACCACCTCTTCAGTTATCATTCCACACCCAGCTGGCAACAATGAACTAAATGTATGTGGTAGTGAAAAGCTATTGTACATGAGGTTGAAGTAGGCTATGGAATACAAGAATAAATATATAAGTGGGCATTGAGAATATTATAGTGCAGTTGAGTCGGGACTATGTACAGAAATGCTACAAGGTTAAAGATTATATTTTGAACTACCTGGAATTGATTTATATACGGAGTCAGCATAGTGCAGTTGTGTAAAACAAATTTTACAGAGTAACTCACATAACTTTGAAACCAGCATTTTTACACTATCAGATATATGATATTGTTGTGAGTTCTTCGAAGTTTACTTTAAACCACATATGTTTGTTGTACACCTACACACACATCAGGGAACACAGCTAAAATATGTATAAAGGCAGTCCACTTTATATCTTTGGTCAAAGAAAATTGCTCATTATGAATTGATCCAAGCGCAGAATCATAACCAACTCAGAACAAACTATCTTTGAAAGCCCGTTAATTTTTAGTTGTAATTCTCACTTGTGTGACCTTGAAATATTGAAGAGAAAAGAGAGTGTATAATAAAATGTCAAATGTCACATACAAAGAGGTTGGTGGTGGAGAAGGTTTATATTTTTTACCTTTAAAAAAAAGTTTCTGGTGGAAGTTGGACACCTCCTGCAGACTCCCTGGATAAGTACTTTTACTTGTATGTGCACTTTTAGGGAACACGCTATTCCAGCGCTGTCAGGTGGCTACTGACCTGCGTCCTGTCTCAGTCTGTGATGGTTTTCCTCAACTGAGACAAATGCTCTGCCGCACTCGTGCTCTCCACCTTATCACACACACAATTACTGTATGAGGTGTTTACTGCTGGAAATATGTCAGGCTACTGCTGCTCCAGCCTGGAGAGACCACAACATGCGTACAGATCGACTGCAGACAAACTATTTCCATGGAGCTTTTCTTTCACACTATCTTGTAAAGGATTCAGTGACATCTAGTGGTTAAATTGCATCGTGCCCTGATTTGCACATGCCTGTATTATCTATTCAAGTTTGTACATGTCCTACCTAGGCCAAAAACTGTGATATTTATTATGCCACCACTGCCATTTACTACATAATGATGGATCCATATTCTACCATCATATCTAACCGATGCATTTATCCAGGGTCACTTACATACATCTGAGAGTGGATGGAAAGGCAGGGAACTGAACCCATGAGCTCATGCATTCATGCTCTATCACGTAGCTACACCCACCTCATATATGTTGTACACGACTAATCATTTGCTGTTTATCAACCGTTGACCAAAGGTTTACTCAGTTTAAAGGTATAGTACATTTCTACTTAGCGTTTAACCTCACATTACTTGTGTCTTCAGAGGTGTGTCCACCACTGCTCATGGAGATTATTATGTCTGTTTATCATATAAACATCCATTACTCAGAGAAAAAAAAATGCTAAACTACCTACATATCTTCCACATTGTGAAGTTATTGTAACACTAACATTAGTTATAAGAATAGCACATCTTTGAACAGCCCCCTTATGGTTCTCTGAGTGAGTCATACATTTCCTTCCACTCTCTCCTAATACACTCTTAATCTCTTCAAAGATTTATGTCCATCCATTATGAATGCGTGTGTATCTCTTGTCCTCAACCACAGTGTCACACAAACTGAGGCAGCGAGTGTGGCCCCGGCTCTGTGCATTTCAAAACAGAGCTGTGTGGGGAAAAACCCACTTGATCTAACTGTTTAATGAAGTGAAAGACAAGAAATCTTTCAACACAAGAACAATAGAGCTCCGGGGCCATTAATCACTTAGTCATTGTTGGCCTGCTCGTCCCTTTATCACTGCGCTCCAGTCACACCGCCGCCACTCAGCCATGTTTGAATCCTTGTGACAGCAGGCAGATTTTAACACATGCTTTCTGAGACTCTTGAAGATGTGATATTTTTTATGGAGCCTGCAGTAAAAAAAAAAATGTTTTCAATCAATAATGTATTAAAACCCTGAAACTTTAAAGTTAAGAGAGTATTGATGAGGTGCTTTACACCTACATTCTACGAGTCACGTACACCTTTATACCTTGCGTGTTTTAAAATTGCATGTAATATTCTGTCGTCCACAGCTTTAAAGCCGTTCTATCATCTCTAGTATAAGTGTAGCAAAGGGAATTCTGCATGACAGCAACATCTCAAACACCTTCACTTTAATTCACTGTTGTTTAAAAGCAATAATGTATTTTCATGATCAAGTATCTGTTAATTATTCGTACTATATCGGTTATTGAAAAATAATAACAACAATCTCCATATTTATACAGTTCCACACAACATAACAAGTATATTGATTTGAACTTTAATAGTAAATTGAATGAATTACCTTGATCAACTGTCTCCTCTGGCTTACAGTTAAAGGTACAGTATGAAAAATATCAATGTGCGTGACTTCATGTTGTTCACCAACACTTGCACACCATAGGCAGCACATTCCACATTACGCACATACAAATACAGGGTTTCTTTACCCGCTTAGAAGTGATGGTGACATTTAGCTTTTAATCCCCTAAACTGAGCATGATGGGAGCATGTAGTGTGGTCGAGTTTTGCACTGATGTCTCTCACTTTCTGGTTGACAGAGCGCTGAGCTGCTGCTGAGCTGCTGTTGACAGCTGCTGAAAGGACCTGGGGACACACACAAAGGAGGATTTTAGAACATCTGTCCCAAAATCACCACATATCAATCACTCTAAAAGCCTCAATAGGCAACTGAGATGATGGAGACACACCCTCTTCATATACAAACAGAAAAAAAAGCAATTAAAAACATTTTACAAGATTACATTATTACAGATTTCCTGTGTTGCCATGATAATATTCCACTGCTCCCACACAGTGCATTAGCAAACATCTTGTAAGAACCCAGATGCAGTAGAAACAGGCAGGACAGAGGTGGAAGATTTGCAAGCTTTTGTGGTGTAGTACGACAAAACTATCAGGATCATACAGAGTTCGTTATCAGAAACAGATGCAGGAGTCAGGTCACTGAGGACAGGAAACAAGAGCAGGTCAGGAACGGGCAGGGGTCGAGATCGAGCAGGCAAGACAGTGAACGCTGGTAAGTAAGTACAGGACATTACGAACTGGCAGAGTGTGAGAGTGAGACCGGGGCTGATGTGGGTGGATGGTGATTAGGCTGAGGAGGTGCAGCTGTGGGGAGTGGGTGTGGCTTGGTGATTGAATGATGAGCTGACAGGGTGTGTGAGTGTGAGATGGAGAGAGAGAGAGTGCAGAGCTGTAACAGATTTGATCTTTGTTTCAAATCGTGATCTTCATTTGTTTACATTTACTGAATCCTTCTGCTTCTTGATTTTCTGAGAGAAATTGTGACACAGCTGCAGACATAGAATGTGTGCTCCTTCCAAACTAAAATGTACTGCAGGCAACATAGAATAAATCTAAAATAAGATTTTAATGCAGATGCATTTGCCACTGTCCTGTCTAATATCTGAGAAGTGAAACTCCAGTGAGAGAACACCTAAATGTAATAAAATATGCACCATGAGCTATAAAATAAATCAACTATATACAAGTGTGTGTTTGGCTATTTTTGAGTCTGTATTCAGCAAAAAGTGTATTTCCATTGCAGAGGCGCTGACAATCCGGAATGATAAGGGAAAGAAGCTGCCATAAAATGCCAGGATTACTATTTGTGATCTGCAGGTGTGTCAACATTCTCATCTTATCAGGCCATTTCACACCAGCTTGCACTCCAATGAATATTATTCCACATTATCATAAACTGGCCCATGATACGGCTGCTCCTTTACAACTCCCTTTGTGGCGCATACTGATCTGGTAAACTTTGCCAAGTTTAGTTGTTTTATTAAGATGCACAGTTCAGTGACGTCTGATACGGAGTGGGACCGAAGCGTGACAGTGTCGGCCCTGGTTCAGACTGTATTAAAGGAAGGTTGTGTGATTTGTCTCGTGCTCAGCTCCTGGAATTCCACCTTGACATTTGGGCCAATAATCCTTTAATGGCTGCACCTGATGGAACAGGATATGAAGAATAAGGAATGATGCGGCATGTGTCAGTGAGGATTAATGCCCATTCCCTGATATGGTCAAGGTTTGCCTTTATACCTCTGAGGATCCCTGCCCAAATCCATTATTCAGCAGCTGTGCACATGCACTGGCATACACAAACATTATGGGTAAACAGTTGCTTGCATGTTTATTTACACATAGTCATGAGAGTCCCCACAGCAGCGGGGGCTGGGGATCTCATGAATTGTGCAGATAAGAGTGGATGAAGACCTTTGAGAGAGACTCAATCTTTTATCTTTCATGAATGCAGAAGTATTGTGCAGCCTGAGCTGATCTCCTGTGATCCACTGGCCCACTCTCGCTTTGCTGGCACGTGCTCGGTCCAGTGGTTTAGTAGGAAGATTACAAACAGGGATACGGGGATAGCATGTGGAACGGAGGGCCGGAGGTTGCGATCCACAAACCCCAGTATGGACAGAAGGATCAATAGGGGCCGTCTGAGAGACATGCTGTAGAACATGTTAGTCACACCCACCGCTGCATGTTTTTAACACACACTCACATCAGTCAAACAGAGGGAGATGCATGACACTTTGACAACAGTGCATGTAAGAAGCATTCAGCTGTGACATGAATGTCACTGGATAAATGCCACCGTCTGACATATAGGTCACAGCAGCCACGTATGGTAATTAGACAGGATGTTCCATTCATGAGGGAAAATGCTATGAGGACATCTGACACCAGAACCAGTACAATAAAAGTGTGTGTGTGGAGGTGTGTGTGTGTGTGTGTGTGTGTGTGTGTGTGTGTGTGTGTGTGTGAATCTCATATCGCCCGCCATTATTCTGTTGTACGTTTAATAATCTGTGTGTGTGATGTGGACACATATCTAATAACATTGAAATTAGAATACACAGGCGACCCAGCAACTGCTGTTGTAGTGGCAACAGATTTTCCGGTTCAGAGTTCTGTAAAGTACGTCAAGCTTCAGTTAACTTTGAATAAAGGGGTGAGTTCAGTAAAGTGAATAACTGTATCGCATCATGTGTTTACATACTTTGATGAACTCTATTGTTTGTTGCTTTATCGTAAACCTCGGGATCCTGTGGTAATAATGATGTGGTCAATTGCTTGGATAGATTTGTGTCTGGATTGAAAATGAATAGATGAATACAAATTGAATAAGATATTCTCTAATTTATTTGGGTGCCCCTGTCATCCTGGGGTCAGCTGTTATGCGAAGCGGCTTGCTGTCAGGCTTTTCTGGGAAAATGAATTTGGTTGGATGCACATGACACTTGTTACCACGCTCAGTGCTGCGTGCCGGCGGCGTCCGTAGCTACTTAGCTAGATTCGACACAGCAACAGCAGCGAGTACAAGCTCCGAAGTAGAGTCTTCAAAAATCGAACGAACTACTACAACCATTTTCAGTCCAGCCGCCGCTGTTCTACAGTGAGCTCAGTTGACTCTCTGCGACATGGTGGCGCATGGTTTGACATGCAGCAGGCAGATTGGTTGGTTGGTGGTTCAAGTCCACCCTGACATCACGTGTTGGTAGAGACTCAGAGTGCACATGTGGTACTCTGACGTTGGTGTATAAGCTAAGTGGTAGAGCGTGCTTTTTGAATGCGTGAGGTCATGGGTTTGATTCCTGGCTTTCCCATCTACCCTCTGATGTATAGGTCACTTTGGAAAGAGGTGTCTGCTTGAAATTGTAGATTTGGTTTAGCTCTGGTGAATGTATGTTGAAGGGGAGTGGATACAGGCAGCTTATGATGATTGTGTGCGTCGCTGCTTGACGATAACCAAAGGAGTTGGAAAGTCCCCCATTGTTACTTTAAGGGCAGCACACGTTTCCATGGTGATTCAACCCTGATAACCTCAGATCCTGCCTTGTTACACAAACCTCTGGTTTCTTGGGGTTTCGGTTGCTGCAGTTATTCAGGCTCCTTGATGCATGTTTTTCATTTGCATCACATTTATATTGTTGTATCTGTTTGTCGTTATGATGCGTCTCGTATTGTTGAATCAGCTGCGTCTTTGAATTCACATCATGTCCCTTCAGATGGCTTCGACAAAGGCAGCATGTCATGGTTAAACTCCACTGTCAAACACTGTAGTGAAGACAAATCCTTCACTTTCACATAGTGTACAAACTTTATATAAAGAAAAGAGAACAACTCTAATAACTGACCATCTCTGAAAGAAAGGGCCAAAAACCAGGCCATACAAATGAAATAGTGAGACACTAACCGTCATCCTGCTTTCTATTCTCATAGTGAAAGAAAGCAGATGCACTCGCAGACAAACAATTACTGTGACATAAACTAAAATAAGACGTGTTTGTATTGATCCCACAGGAAAACTTTAGATGTAAGAGCAGCATAATGCATTTACACAACATGGGAACAGGAAGAGAACACAGTGAGTGGGAGAGATGGCACGAAGGTTCAGACTCTATACTCTGAATGTGCAATGTTTTTTAGAAATACCAAGAATTCATCGTAACAACAGGGAATTTAATGTTTTTTGGGTTCACACTTTGAATAGTTAAAAACTTCATGTCTGTATAATTGTGTTATTTAAGGATATTCAGTTCTATCCAGTGGTTTACAAGAACAGCTTTAATCAGTGTTATGCACTATAGCCCAAAGATCTGTGAACAGAATTAAATATTTAGAATTAAAGTAAGCCTGTTCAAACTTGGAAAACCCAAAACCATGATGATAAAAATGTACAATGATAACGCTTATGCAAAATGCAAATACAGTGCGCACAAACCTGTTGGAAAGGATGGAAAAATCAATTGATTCAATAATCCCTGGATCTTCTGTCAATAAGCACTGAAGCAATTTGTTCCAGGCTGTTTGGTGGGGCTTAGAAATCTGGCTTTTAATCAGATTTTTGGCATGTTAATGCTTTTCTCATGCATCTTCAGTAGGGTCATTATGTAAGAGTCAATACAATCACTAAGCTCATTTAGGCCGGACATGTGACCCGCTCTGTGATTCACACTCCTACGTTTCATTAATTCCTCTGAGATGAAATTCAGAGTTGCAATGTCCTCTCCCTCTCCTCCTAATCTAATAAGTGTAATGATACAGATTTCTAAATTCAATCAGCTTTAATCTCAGGGATACAGATGCTCTCAATGGGGAGAGGAAAACGGTCTCAGCTGGTGAGTGGTGAAATGCTTGAGAGGGATGAAATATGTAGCTACTTTAGAGGGATGAGGACTCAAACATACGTTATTGAAAAGACCATTTGAGTCTTTCCAGCAAAATCCCTGCCCACTGTTTCCACGCATAACATACATACAGTATAAGGCAGGAATCAAACCCCCAACTCTTGACTGTATCTAATTACAGTCGGGTATTGCTTAAACACCACTGAGCATGAATGTAAATATCATATTCAAACAATGATTTTAATGAGCAGCTCATGATGATAGTTTATTCCTGTACTTGTGAAACATGATATGGGTGTTATTATGGTTGCATAGTTACTATTAGAGCTGGTATACTGGTATTTACAAGAGTGTGTGTTTGTGTGTGTGTGTGAGAGAGAGAGAGTCCCTGGAACAAAAATACTCAAAGCAGGTAAATTATGTGCAGTCTTCACTCATTTTAGTATCCCTTATCATGGCTCCTCCCACCATCCGCCCACCACTTAAAGTCCATCAGCCAGCCTAATTGAAAAGGCATGTGTGGGCGTGTGGAGCCTTGAAGTCATTATGTTGGATTTTATGAGGTGGTCAGTGTCGAGGTGTAAAATGATGGTTCTTAATCCGAGATAAGGATTTGAAAGAGAAGCAGTGGCCACAAACAGGGCATTACCTCCAACTTCAGTGGTCACAGTCACCTTTAAAGGTGCAGTGTGTGATATTTTGTTCAATTTTTTCATCTCTGAAATGATAACAAAATAATTGCATATTGATATTTTCAAGAATTTATATGTATATATATATAT
>JAFBJT010106514.1:0-25394 GCA_016785325.1 Chascanopsetta lugubris
ACACATCGCCGGCGACATGAAATATCGATTTTCTCATATTATCGACAAATAAGAATATGTGTGTACGCTGAATCACCTTGTGTCCCTACGATGCACTTTTTGGTTTGTAATTAAAATGCAGCTGATTGAGAATAAAAGGAAATCTTTCCCTCGTTAGCATCACCACCTGCTCCTGGTTTCTCTTCGTCGCGTTGTCATACTTCGGTAGTCTGCGCCGACGCGGGTTCGCACCGATTCGGGTCCTCGATCCTCGATTTGAACCAATGCTCTAAAGGCACAACTCTTCAAAGCGGACAGAACGCCATTTTGACGGCCGCCAATAGAAAAGGATGGAGCCCGAAGCGTTTCACTGCTAATGAACTGTGAGGAATGTTATAGGAGCCGTCTCCTCCATCTGTTGAGAGTCAAATCAGGAAGGTGAAGAAACGAGTGCAGTGAGGGAGGAGGGGGGGGGAGGGGAGGGGGGGTGTGCCTATAGGTCTCCTCCACCACCTCCACCTCCTCCTCCTCCTCCTCTTCCTCACTCTTCCTCCCAGGCATTTCAGTGTATATGTGCATCGCGGCATCTCGCCAGGAAAATCGGACCTGCTCATCAAGTCCACCGTGGAAAGATAAAGGTTAATTCATTCAGCTTTTTCCCTGCGATACATCTCTGTTACGGTGCTAACAACACATGCTCAGGGTCCGGAGGTCTCTCTCTCTCTCTCTCTCTCTCTCTCTCTCTCTCTCTCTCTCTCTCTCTCTCTCTCTCTCTCTCTCTCTCTCTCTCTCTCTCTCTCTCTCTGTTTTTACAAAAATACTGTATTTTTAGACATGCAGGTTATAAAAAAAACTCCAAAAGCCACACTTTGCTGCAGCCGTACCGTGGACTCTCCTCCCCCACCTGAGGCCACAGATGGAATCAATTCCTTGGACAGTTTTGGATGTCGAGAGAAAAGTAGCACTGGAACAGCATGTAATAGTATCATTGACTGTCGCCATTATGTAATGGCCTTTTCAATGTAAAGGTTGTCCACATGGGGGCAGTATAACGGATACATCTCAGATTGCTCACACGAGGCCACCTAACCACCAGAGTAAGAAAAATACTTATACGGACGTAGTGTCCATGACATCACCCGTGGGCGGATTCCCTTGTCGCCATCTTGCCAATGCCTAACTCCTCCCACTTCCTGGTTCATTCAAAAAGGCCGATCACCGATGGAGTTACGTGCCCGGACGGCACTCAACAGGCCACGCCCCTTAATGATGCACAATTGAAAACCTCGATAGAATAATAATAAGCAAGTTAGGAAAAGTTTCAGCCCTGGCGGGGTTGTCATGGGAACGAGTGTGATTAATTGGGTCCAAAACTGTAGTGTGCACCAGGCTTCAAACGTATTTCATTGACCTCTAAAGTTGATCATTTTGACATGGGGCGGCGGGGGGGGGGGGGGGGGGGGTTTGGGGGTTTGCTCGGGGGGGGGGGGGGGGGGGGGGGGGGGGGGGTCTATGGGGATTGACTCACGTTTGGAGCCGGCCTCAAGTGGCCACCCTGTGAACTGCACGTTTTTTCCACTTCCAAATTGGTCTCGTTCTTCAGATTGCAGCTCGTTTCAGTCGATGGCGCTTCGCAGTCGCCACTGGCTGCGTGAGCGCTGCAGAACAGCAGACGCTGCTCAGTGAAGCGGTAACGAATGAGAGGGTGAACAAATCTTATTGGACAGCAGATGTTGAGGGCTGCGTGACATGGAGACAGAAGTTTACGACTCGGCAGAAGAAAAGGTTCATGAATGTGTTTTCAGCGTTTGCGATTGTTATCGCGATTGTCGTTCTCACGCGAATGGCTCGTTTACGTTCGTCTCAGCCCTGACGTTAACTCCCATTGGCCGCTCCGCTCATCCCGCCGGTGACATACCGGTCCCACTAATGTTATTCTTGGCCAACACCCAGTGTTCGTTGCGGGGGCGGGCAGGCGGGGGGCGGGGGGCAATTAGATAGTAGATTTAATTGCTGTTGTCTGTTGTCGTCGCTTCACAACAACGGTTTTATCAGTCGCGTTGTTTCATGAGCAACGCTGGAGTTGGAAGCGGCTTGTTATTGTTGTGCATGCGCACGACTCGGTCACGGTGGCTGGGGATGTTGTTCACCACATGGAGTCGCAACTAAGGGGGGAAAAAAAAAAAAAAAGATAAGCCTCTTCACAGCTTTGTCTCGGCAGCTGCTGCCCAGGCAAAGCGCATTTCTGCTGTCACGCCGCCGATGCCTCCCCGCGCTTGTCATAACATCGCAGCGCCTTTCTGGTCCACGCTCCCAAAACTGCGCTTGGTCCGGCGCTGACAAACAAAGTAGTTTGCCCCCTTCTTGTCTTTTCTGTGTCCGAGCTGCCCGATGGCCCGCCTCCTTGGTGTCTGAGCGCTGGCGCAGCAGCAGCACGCGGGCGCACGCGCCTCCCGACCGGGCCTGGATGCATCTTACCGCCGTCGTCCCGGCGCCCGCTGACGTGTCCACAGGACAGAGATTGTCCAATTGGAAGCGGAGAGGAACACAACGCATCGGCGGTTGAGACGCCCCAAACCGCAGCGGTCGGCTGTAATCTATTACCGGCGGTTGCCGTAGCGATGAAGTGTTTTTGTTCGAACTCTTAAGAGAGGCATACAAATACCAGACCTTGAACTACATTCCGATGGGTTTATATCAAAATGTGGAAGGCCCTTTTTTTGTAAACCGACTCACCCTCCTCTGCTTCACCCTGTCATTTATCACTGATGTTGCCGTTTGACATGTTTGCTTTACCTTTGCAATGCAGCGAATTTGTTGAATATCACCTAAACATCTGTGTCTGTCGATACTGAAGTGGGAAAAAAAAAAACTTGCAATTCACTCGATGGCCACTTGGGTGTCAATCCCCCGTAGACTCCCATGTTGAAATGGTCAACTTTAGCGGCGAATTGATTAAGGGGCGTGGCCTCTGGAGGAGCTGACCAGGCACGTTCTGTGGATGCTGCGTACACACCGCGGAACCACCCCCCCCCGCTCCATCTGTGCTCTGCCCGTTTTTGTATGAACCAGGAAGTAGGAGGAGTTAGGAACCGCCCTATGGGGACCTATGGGTGACGTCACGGAAAAGTTGTACACTCGTGTGCGGCTGCAGCAATGTGAGAATGTGAGACCTGTTATACTGCCCCCATGTGGACAAACTAGATAGACAGAATGGAATAGGCCTTTTATAATGAGTCCCATTAAATTGTGCGCTCATCAATAAAAATAACCAGTAGTTCTCCCTCCGTGCCGTCCACATGGGATCGTGGGTAGAATCTTATGTTGGAAGTGTTTTTCAAATTCCTAAAAGGAAACGTTCGTCCTTCACCACCATCCAGATGCTCTCGAGACTTTCACGTGGTGCGTTGAGTTTTATTTTAAGTAACGGCAGGATCTGCTGTTTGCTTTTCACCACTTCCTCTCATCTTCACACAGTAGTGGAGTTATAGTTCAGGGTGATGCTCCTGAGGCTTTTCCTCTCAAAGCCTCTGCCAACAATCTCCATTTGTGATTTCTTCTTTCTTCCTCCCGTCGTTGCATCGATTGCGTGTATATGTATTTGTTCGCCGTGTGTTCATTATCAGCACAAACACGAGTACTTGTGTGTGTGTGTGTGTGTGCGTGGGAAGGCTCTGCTTACGAGTGCCCCGGTAGTTGAGCCCTCTGAAGGGGTGGAGCAGACACCGAGCTCAGACACACCCATTCATCATCCCGAAGCAGGGAGTTCATTAAAATAGCCCACACAGCCTCCGCGGCCTCCTCCGTGGCTCCTGAAGCGCAGCCGGGCGCCTTTTGCTAAACAAACAGGGTCAAGAAGTGATGGCACCACACGCTGGTGCTCATCAGAGACTAATACTCCGCCACATGGTAATGATGATAATAGCCTGAAAAGCCCTATAGGTGGAAACCATGGTGTGTGGTCGGTGCTTGGTGTTGTTGGGCCTCTTCGCTGCTCAGTAATGTTGGATGTGTTCGCTCTCTGCTGAGGTTTGTTTACTTCGTTTCCATATCGTTCGAGCACAGATGGTGGAAAAATTCCGGACGAGGTCATGGTTTTTTTTTTTTTGTGGGTCTCGAGAACACGCTGAGGGAAACGGACGCTAGTTTAGAGGATTGGCTGAGGAGGATTCTGTAGATGAAGGTCAAGAATCAGAGTTACTTTGATCTCAAAATTCCAATTTGAGTGGTCCAAGGTGAAAGGTCGCAGATGAGGTCAACTAGATTCAGACAACAACTTCAGCTGTTTTCACTTACAAATCTATTGATTCCAAACAAAGAATGAATGATTCCAAAAATAAAACATAGACAGAACATTCCGCTCAGAACAATCAGTTAAAGGGATCAGTTTTCGTAACTCGTAACTTGTTTCACCGTGAAATGAAGATCCCGGTCAGTCAGGTTGCCATAAAAGTTTAAAGAACATCTTGTTTCTGTGTCACATTTAAGGAGGTTGCGCTTCGTAGGAGTTTTTTTTTTCCTTTTCACACCAATTTTCACCCACAAAGAAGAAAAAAGAGGCGAGAAAAGACGAGAACTGAGGAAACTCTGCTGAAGGGACTTTTCTCCTCAATTATGCTGCTTACTTTAGAAATAAGGAGAATGCAACAGTAAGTGGTCAGGACCTTTCTGCCAAAAGAGTAAATCTGCACCAGTTACTTCGCCCGTTTAACAAATATATTTATTTATTTCAAGAGGAGTATAAAAAGAGAGCGGAGCAGAACTAAAAGCGGCGCCATTAGCCACTCAGCGACGTCGCAGCTGCAGTGAAACGGCAGAACAAAGGAGGAATAACTCATGAAACCGTTCTAATGATGCAGAGACAAAGAAAAGTTCTCTGCTCCGTTGATTTGTTTTTATAAACACAAGCTGCTTCTCTGGGTTTTCTATTTTCTGGCTTACTGAGTACTTCTCTGTCTGTCTGTCTGTCTGTCTGCCTGTCTGTCTGTCTGTCTGTCTGTCTGTCTGTCCATCCATCCGTCTATCTGTCTGTCTGTCCATCTATCTATCCGTCTGTCTGTTTGTCTATCTACGTGTCTGTCTGTCTATCTATCTATCCGTTGATTTGTTTTTATAAACACAAGCTGCTTCTCTGGGTTTTCTATTTTCTGGCTGACTGAGTACTTCTGTCTGTCTGTCTGTCTGTCTGTCTGTCTGTCTGTCTGTCCATCCATCCGTCTATCTGTCTGTCTGTCTGCCCATCTCTATCTCTCTCTCTCTCTCTCTCTCTCTCTCTCTCTCTGTACATATATACATACACACACACACACACATATATACATATATATATATATATATATATACACAGTATATATAATTGTTCATATTTATGCATATATGAGAGAAAAAAGACATCTTCCCCATGTAGTGTAACTTTGCATGAAAAAGAAACCTTGAATCTTAAATAGTGAGTGTAAGTGTGTGTGTGTGTGTGTGTGCGTGCGTGCGCGCGTGCGTGCGTGCGCGCGCAGAGGCGTGTCATTATCTCCGCTCTCTGAGTGTTGGTGAGGTGTCATGGCGCCGTGAAGCCTTTGTAGGTTTGTTGTGGGTGTGATATGTAACGATTTGAACTTCACGGTGCGGAACAGTGGGAATGTTGGTCTCTCGACAACAACAACCTCCTGTTCTGTTGCCTGGAAACGTCGGTGGTGTCGAAGCCTCACACCCTCGGTCCTCCCTCACGCGCTGAGAGCGCGCAGGGCGCCGCGCCCTGTCGGTGGCGGTGGGGAAATGCTGTGTAGGTGCACAAAGGTGCACAAACACCTCCGTTCACATCACGACCTCTGAGTCACCTCGCATGTCATTATTAAAGGAACAGTGTCCATTGACATCTTTTTCTATTGGCTTCACACGGAGACAGTATTTCCACTCACTGACCCGGTGGATCACTCACTGACTGTATGTGTAACGCAGCGAATGTATGTTTACATATGCTTTTTGATTTTTTATATTTTTTCATTATTCTCCAATATCTATCCGAAACGGCAAAGTGAATTTAAAATAAAAATAAAATATTCATTTATTAATTTGGTTATCAAAAAGCGCTCTGTATTTTGGTTTTGACACTGAATTTCACCGTTGCCGCTTATTCACGAGGAAATCCACATCCGCCCCGTCTCCTCGCGTTTGAAATGCGACGCCAGAAAACTCTAGGATCCGAACCCACAACCTCGCGGAAACCCTCTAATGATGGAAATTGGACGAGCGGCGCCGCTCATTAATCGCCGCTCAGGCAATTAATTTGCCCGCCGTCGCCGCTTCCTGGTGGTCCGCCACAGCACGGCGCATTAATTTCTGGCCGCTCGGCGGCGCGGCTCGCTGCGCACGCTGAGCCGGCCCCGCGCAGACAGTTGGTCGGATTGAGTTGGACTCCGCTCTGCTCCGCTCCGTGACCGATGGGCTCTCGGTTGGTCGGCGTGCGCAGCCGCCCGGGTGACCTCTGAAGTGACCATCGCTCCAACGCGCGACAGCTGCACACGCCTCATTTGGCTGCGCCGGGGTCTCTGCGGGCCCACCACTCCATTTACTCTCCCTACTTTCCAGTAGTTGTTGTAGGTTTACTTCCTCCCTCGTGCGCACTCATACCCTTTAATGCTCCTCGGTATGGGAACCGTCCAATATGATGTGTGAGTGGTGGATGCTGCGTGTGTGTGTGTGTGTGTAGGGGGGGGTGGGGGGGTGTGGGGCAGATGTGGCATTTAAATGGCCTTCTTTTTGGGAAGCAGGTGGTTGTGTGATGGCGCAGCCGTAGATCACAGGGGGCCGCTCCGTCCTGCGTCGGCACGAGCGCAGTGGCTTCCAGTCATTGGCGCTTCGGCCGCACGCGCCTGGACGTGCGAGGACATCGAGACGCACGCACAGCGAACGAGGGGCGACCCCCGGTGCAGACGGATGAGGCGCGATAGGAAGTGACAGAATGTGCAGTTCACAACGCAGCCACTGGGGGAGCGGCTTCAAAAGGGAGCAAAGCCCCGTAGACTCCCATGTTAAAATGGTCAAACGTCAGAGGCGAAGGAAACGGGTTCAAAGTCTAGTACAAACTTGGGTTTTGGTCTCAAGTCGTCCCGTGTTTTGTAAAAAAAAAAAAAAAAAAAGGGGCTTATTTTCATTATATTGACCTTTGAAATGACGCATAATTAAGGGCGTGGTCTCTTGACTGACACCCGAGCCGACCCGTTGGGTACCGCGGATGAGGTGGCGGCGCCACGAGCCCGACCCGCAGCTCCGCGCGTGCTCCTCCGCCTCTTTGCCTGTTTTTGAAAGAACCGGGAAGCAGCAGCAGCAGCAGCAGCAGGAGGAGGAGGAGTTAGGATTCGCCAAGATGGCGACGAGGGACTCCGCCCACAATTTGCCACAAAGCCGCTCCGCTGAATCCAACTGGTGACGTCACGGACGCTACGTCCATCTTAATATACAGTCCATGGTGCACGCACACGCACACGCACACGCACACACACACACACACACACGCACACGCACGCACACACACACACACACACACACACCTGCAGGGGAAGAGCTCTGATAAAGGCGCATGTCCAGCGCTGCAGCGTCAGACCTCTCCTCCTCTCTAATGACCTGTAAACGTCCACCAGCACACGGAGCCAACGTGTAATGCGGTTTGATGCGGAAAATGTTTTAGTCGGATGCGTCGGCGCACGCACGCACGCACGCACGCACGCACGCCGACACGTGACTTCCAGCTCCCCCCCCCCCCCCTCCCCCCCCCCCCCCCCCCCCCCCGGCACTTACAGCGCCGTGACCATTTTGCAGATCTGCAAAAACATAAAAATAAAGTGGTAATAATTCCGCTCGTATCTGATTCTGTAATGACGCCCGCCTGCGTGTGTGCGCTCTCCTCGGGGCCTGTTCCATTTCTCCTCTCACGCTCCTCCGGCGTGGTGGGTGGGGGGTGGGGGGAGGAGGGGGAGGAGGAGGAGGGGAGAGGAGGAGAGAGGGCGTTTTCCCAACCAGCAAACAGGACTAAAAATAATGGCTCCGTGGCTCCGTTTGAGCTCTGCCTGCTCTCTGCCTTCCCCTCAGGATTAGCTCTCTAAATACACACAGCGGCGCTGAGTGCGCGGCGCACCTCAGGGCCGTCTGCGTGCCTCCGCGGCCCCTTTCTTAAAATATCCAACAGCTTTATTGATCCGGGCCCCCGTCGGGCCCTTTAATGCATGAGATCGCTGCCATTTTCGATATGGCTCTGTGTGTTCTTCTACATCCTGTTTGCTCGGGCTTCGGCGAGGAGCGGAGAGGAGAGCGGAGGGGAGGAACCGCGGCGAGCCGAAAGTGCGGCGTCGCCGTTATTATTAGCGCACAATGACGTCATCTCTCCCAGGGATCGCGCTCGAGAGTTCGCGGGGCCGACGAGCCAAAACATCTGATTCATCCGACATCGCTCCCCACGGCTCCGTTCATTCTCATCAAATGTTTACAGCGCTCTAACGGCCGGGCATTCGGTGTGTGCGCAACAAACATGCAGAAGGAAACTTTGTTTGAAATAATGGCCCCGCGCGCTAATTAGTTCGCGGCGAGAGAGCGAGAGAGAGCGAGAGAGAGAGAGAGAGAGACGATACATTCACGGCGTCCAATTGCATGCGAAGAGCGGAGCAGCGGGAAATGTGGATAATTGAGCTCCCACTGTTTGTTCTGTGTGTTGCCGACGATCCTCCTTCGTCCGTCTTCTGTTCCTCTCACCGCATCTTTCCATCTGTAGCTCGCTCGCTCGCTCTCTCTCTCTCTCTCTCTCTCTCTCTCTCTCGCTCTCTCTCTCTCTCTTCCTCTGCCGTTGTCTCAAAAACATACATATATGTATGAATTTGCATCAATTCACACAACCCCCCCCCCCCCCCCCCCCCCCCCCCCCCCCAACCACTACCACCACCACCACCACCACCACCACCATCCTCTCCTTGGGCTGGATTCTTAAAGTTTTCCAGAGTTCAAACAGTTGCCCCTAGTAACAAAATTGTTTTAACAAAAAAAGTTATATATATATATATAGATACATATATAGATATATATATATGCATTACTCCCTCACAGCTAAGATGAGCAGCTGGTGAGGGAGAGGAGCTGCACACAAAGCATCAGGGCTCTTAGAGGGAGCCTGTGAGCTGAGGAGCCGATTGGACGGCGGCGGTTGAGTGGTTTCTTAAGTAGAGGGGGGAAAACACCGTTATTAAGTTAAGATATCTCGGCGTGTAAGTGGTGTGGCACCTTTTGTGTTTTGATCAGGGCAAATCTCCGGCTGTCGCAGCATCCACAGCACGTGCCAGGTCGGCCCCAGGTGTCACTCAAGAGGCCACGCCCCTTAATTGTGCGCAATTCCAAGTGAGTCTATGCCCCCAAGGGGGCGCTGCTCATCACAGTAAACACTGCTGAAGCACCTTCTCCTCAATGTCCCTCTACTTCCTGTTTGAACGGACATCACTGTGCCGGTAGAGGTGTGATTGGTCGGTGGGTGTGACACGTGCCACATGGGGGAGCAGGGGGAGCAGCTGACCAATCACAGGAGACTAGGACCACCTGACCCATCAGAGCAGTCTGGACTTTTCTTGCGTGGGAGTGGCAGGAGCTCTTCAGAGCGTGTTCAGGGAGAAAGCGAGAACAGGAGCCGGAGCCGTGGACAATATGAGGAAACTCCCGTGTTTGCGCTCTGTACTTTGATCAACCTCAACCTCCATCCTAAATTGCGGTGGAGCCCTCATCAGGACTTTCTGTCCATCTGCCCCCTCGGGGGAGTTCGTCCCCTGTGAACCCAGCTCGGCGTCGAGCCTCACGCCCCCACACTTTGGGCAAACTCTCCCTCTCTGTCCGACCCCGTTTTCTGCCTCACCTCCTCTGCTTCCTCACTCCCACTTTACCCTGACGGTCTCCATTTCCCCCCGTGTGGCGTCTCGAGCGTCGCTCCTCCGGCTCCTCCCACCGGCCCCCTCTGGGCGACACCACTCGTGGCCTCACTGGTCACAGTTTAGAGCGTTCACTGACCTGTGGTGCTGCTCTGAGAGGCAGCTGATTCTTGGGTCAGACCATTGACCGTGTATACTCAGATGAGGCCGCCCACTCGAAGTGGGTGGTTCACTAGCTGCCGTATTGCCGATCCCTAACTCCCTAAAAACCTACTTCCTGGTTCGCCCAAAAATGGGCAAAGAGGCGGAGCACATGTAGAGGTGGGGTGGGCCCATGGTGCTGCCGCAGCATCCGCAGAATGTGCCGGGTCGGCCCAGAAGAGGCCACGCCCTTGATTATGCAGGATTTCAAACCTCAGGCAAATCGGAGTAATCACGTTAGAATACATTCACCCCCAGTAATCGTGACCGATTGAGACCAAAACTGTAGTTTTCACGTCCTAACCATTTTCACATGGGAGTGTGTGTGGGGACACGTTTTCATTGGTGAACTGCAAGTTCCACCAATTCTCATTGGTCGACCATTTGCAGATGCACGGGCTTTTTAAAAAGCTCGTCCTCTAGAATTGGCGCAGTCGCAGTTGTAGAGCAAGAATCCGTTCAACGGCAGAGACTGAAGGAACGACTGAGATTGACCGATTGATTTTACTCTAAAAAAAAGGCAGTGGTCCAAAATGGCGTCCTCCGTAGAGAGGACCAGCTGCTCGATCAGAAAACAAAGGGCTGTAGAGGTGACAGGTGAGGTCGTCACACGCCCATAAAAAAAAAAACGCCAGCATCTTTATTTCACATCCACTGTGTCGATAGTAATGGAGATGATTTCGCTTCAATCTTACTTGCGCAACCTTTTTCGGGGTTTGATATCTTGCTCAAGGGCACGACGGTAACGCAGGCATCGACTCGCGTGACCTCGGCCGATGGCGTCTGTCACAGCCGCGCCCGGCCTGTCGTCCGCGCGCAAGCAGGAAGCGGCGGCGGTCACTTAGGGAGCGTGTGTGTTTCCATCGTGGCAAAAGGTGACAGTCAAAACATGCAGTCGCATCACTTCATCTTGTGGTCGCGCTGCACCGCGGCCCCATCGTCCTCAGGGGCCGCGTTACAGCGCCGGCGCCGCAGGATCGTGTGGGTGTGAAGTGTCGCCGAGGCGACGGGAGGTTTCACTCCGGAGCTGAAAATATTTAAAATGCCAAGTCGCAAAAACAAAACAAGAAAACAACTCACCTGACGATGCTGTGTAATTGCCGCTGGTTGCTTTTTACACTCTTCGTCTAAAAGTGGATTTTCGTTTCTTGCCCGAGTCGGAAATAACACTTTTCCCATTGAATCGCGCAGCTGCCATCTGGTGCATCCCCCTACTCGGCAAATTATTGATGAAATCCGCCACAGTCTTTATGTATTTGATCATTTGTGGGGTTTTATTTTTTTAATTTTTTTTTTAGTTTTTTAGCTTTAGAATTGTACTTTCAAAGAATTGTAGGAGTTACCGTGCACACGTCTGCATGTTTAAAAAAGCATCATGACCAGCAGGGAGGTTTGCGCAGCTCAGGCTGGATTAGCTTAAACCACATCTGGGGAAATGGTGTTTAAAAGTGATCATTCTTAACCTGCTGTGAGAAGCAGATGTCTCGGATTTCTCTCTAATCTCATTAAAAGTGCAACTCAAACAAACTTTGAGACGCTGCTGCAGTTGTAGTCGTCTTCAACTGCAACTTCCCACCGCGCGCCGGGAGTCGCACCATGGCTGACGTGACGGCGCCCCCTAGTGTCTTGACTGCAGCTGACGACTATTTGATTCGGACACATTTTCTGATTGTGTTGAGCTTCACGTCAGCAGAGCTGTCCTTCCCTCCGCCCTCTCCTCCGCCAGCCATCGGGCTCCATTCCCCGCTCACTGTTTTTGCAGTGTTTTTGTCGCGGGACTCAAACTTTCGGTCCGAGCACCAAGCAATCGCGCCACACCGCTGATTGTGTGATTGCAGCTCAGACCGTGTTGACAGCTGTACCTGCCATATCTTTACCAGCAGGGGGGTAAAAAGTACTGCACACGACCCCCGGTGGGGGTGGGGGGGTGGGGTTAGGTGGCAGTGGGGGGTGGTCGGATGCTGATTGAATGTGTTTGTTTGATTTCGGTGCACAATCAAGGCACGTCGTCGTCGCGGAAAGCCGAGCAATCACCACGAAACAAGGTCTTGCTCTTGTGCGGCTGCGGTGTGTGGCTGCGGAGTGCGGCTGCGGAGTGCGGCTGCGGAGCGCGGCTGCGGAGCGCGGCTGCGGAGCGCGGCTGCGGAGCGCGGCTGCGGAGTGCGGCTGCGTGTGTTCCTCGCGCGCAGCAATAGAAGCGGAGGAGAGGGGTTGCGCGCAGCGGGTGTGGGCTCCATCCTCTGCGCAGCCTAATGAATCCCTCTCATGTCGCCCGTGTCATGGAAGCCTCCTCCAGGTGATTCACTGCCGCTGAAGCCGACTCTCCAGCGCTCGGGTGTTTTCTCAAGCAAGACCGACCCGACCGCCGCCGCCGCCGCCGCACCCCCCACCCCCCCCCCCACCACCACCCACCACCACCACCACCACCCCCCGTTTAACGGATTCCTCACACAGGAGATAGTCTGACAATAAAAGCAGATATTCATGCCCCCGCCGTAGCATTTTGTCAAAAGATAAGAAAAGCCCCCCCCCTCCTCCTCCTCCTCCTCCTCCCTCCTATCTCCCTTTTCATCAGTACAGAGGAACAAATCCCATTTTTCCTCCTCGCACCCTGAATAACTCCGCAGTGCAACGCGGAAGGTGTCATTTGTAACGAATAGCCCTGAGGTAATTAGAAACACGCTGCTCTTCCAAGAGAAAAACAAGATCTTGAAAAAGCGATGATGAATAAATAGAGAGAGAAGGGGGGTGGGGAGGGGAGGGGGGGGGCGGGGCCTCCCGGCGGAGAAGCAGATGCCAGGCCTGTATTGTTGACACTCGGCTGTTTTGGCAGCGGATGCCGAGGGCTTTTGCCAAATTTCGCGGAGTCAGTCTGTCGCGAGGCGGCTTCCTACTGTCTCAACACTGCCGACTTGACTTGTCACTCACGAGCGTGTTTGGGTTATTATGGGATGTTTACGCCAGGCGCAGACGCCGGAAGAGACCGAGACAGCAGATAAGGACGTGACTCCGTCTGCGTCGACGAGGCCGCTATTTTCAGACGTGAGATCTAGAAAACAGCCCGGTGCTTTGCTTTGGAATTAAAGGTGCAGTCCGTAATTCGTTTCGCACAGAACGATTCGCTGACTACAGGGCATCACGGGCAACTGAGGGCTGCCATTGGTCCATGTTTCCCGCATGCTCGAAGGGGATGTGTAAGGTGATGCATGCGTTATACAACTTCACCAGTAGACGTCACCAAATCGTACCGCGTCTTTAATGTGGTTTGTTATCGGATGAGCGGGAAAGGAAGAGGTCTGTGGGAAACCTCCAGCACCAACGGTTTGAATCCATCACCATCTCCATCCCTTTGCTTTGTGTCATCCTGCTCGTACACAGATTGATGTGTAACACACCCCCCCCCCCCCCCCCCCCCCCCCCCCCCCCCCCCCCCCCCCCCCCCCCCCCCCCCCCCCCCACAGATTGATGTGTAACACACCCCCCCCCCGCCGGCCCCCCCGCCCCCCTTACCCACCCCCGCCCCCACTTAAATGCAGTGTGTAAGCTACAGCCTCGCTGACAAGGTGAAGAGGGTTTGTCATTGCAGACTGTGACATGAATGGGAAAAGAATGATGCAGACAGTAATGGAAAAATCAATATTCACCATCTTGAGTGTGGCACCGGGCCGCCCGGTCAAAAGATGGCCGACGTGACGAGATAACGATCTCAGCGGTCACTCGCTCCTGTGCGGATGTTTCGTCTGTGAGCAGGTGTGTGTCAGTGCTCCCACCTGTATATTCTCTCTGCCCTGCTATGTGCACGTTGGATATTGTGAGTGTGTGTGTGTGTGTGTGTGTGTGTGTGTGTGTGTGTGTGTGTACAGTGAAGGAAGCAGATGAACATATGTGACAGACGTTGGCATCACGCAGCAGATGCCATATGTTGGTCACTGCAGTTTCCTCATCTGGCCACATGAGTCATGAGTTTGTGTTTATCCTGAGACACACACCGAAATTATTTTTGAAGATATGAAATACGACTTTTCTCACGATTCAAACCGCCTTTTAGGGGCCGTCCTAAAAAACAGTGCACCTCCTCAAAGTGGTCAGACGTTGGAGCCACTATGTTGACGTCCCTCCGAAACCCAGAGATACTTCCAGGTGTCAGTCCTGTTACATTTCACTCATTTCACATCACAGTGATTCGGAGCCATTTTTCTTTGCCCGAGCCATGTTCCATTCGCAAACCTGGAGGAGGCAAGATTCATGAGCAACCACTAGGGGGCGATTGATACACTTTTTGTCATTTTTTGTCAATATCCCCCCTCCACCACTTCTCTAAGATAGGATTGGACGGCAGTCTCTGTATTTTGAATGAAAACATGTAATGATAAAAATGGTGCACATGACAATTTTGGGTAAGTAACACAACGACATATGAATCCGTAAAACACGCAGAACAAAACAAAACAAACATCCGAACACCTTTTAATCGTAAACTTTCTTTGGAGTGCGTATCTGACCGTACAATATCAAAACAGACGTGTCTGCAACGAAATTCTCAGAATATAACGTCATAAAATAGAATTGGATAGAATAGAACAAAACAAAATAGGACAGGATGGATCTTTGTTTCCAGCAAAAAGAAATAAAGCAACAAATGTACCGATCAGAAAAAAACGTCAACAACACTGGAACGGCCTGTGGTCGGGTTGAAAAGCGGCAAACAATGAAATGACGTGTGCTTATTTAGCCGCGCATAGCAAACGACATCAGAACGCCTTCGCCTGCACCGTGTGATCGGTGTGTCCGGTTTCACACTCTGTCAGTCTCCCGCCGAACTCCTGCTGCCGTCCAGGAGATAGTCTGCACCCGTCGGTCAGGTGACACACTCCACTCGTCCACCGTAATGCGGCCGAACAGAGCCCAGCGCGGCTCGATGCGACCGGGCTCTCCGGCTGCAGGAAGATGTCGATAGCGGATCGTTACCGACTTCCACCCGCGAGAGACGCCCGGGACCGACGCTCGCAGCGCGGAGGAATCCATTCTTCTGTCGTCGCAGCGAAAAATTAAAATGCACTTGAGCTGAAGGATCTGTGGATGAACCGACAGAGAACATCACATCCTCTTCACTCGGAGGAAAGGAACCGATGGCCTCGGTTTGACCTGACTCTCCGGATCATTCTTAACTCGACAGAAAAGAAGTCGGGTTCACAAAGGAAAAGAAAAAGTTTCGAGTGACGATTGAAAAGTACGTTGAGCTTTTCAAGGCGATTGGGCAAATGATCATTTTTCGTTAAAGGTGCCGTATGGAACTTTCAGTCGATCCATGTGCTCGGCACAGCAGGAAGAGTTACACACACGTGCAGGAAGTGAGGGTTACTGGTTCGAAAACCAATAGAAATAAACGAATGGATAAAAACCGGACAGTAAAAGCAGAACAAAAGATAGAATTTTATAAAATCAACTCTACAGATTGTTGCCTCAGTGTGTTTCCAAGTTCCCAGTTCGTTCCAAAGACGTGAAATGTGCCTTTAATTCACCTGAGGTGCCACAGACATGAACTTTTCAGAGACGACCTCCTCCGTTAATCTGATTTGTTTGATGTAATTTAATCATGTGAAATGTCGGCGAACACAAAAACTCCCCCGCTCCCACTCTGCTTCATAACTTCATTATACCACATCTTGTTTTGACGTAGAGCCCCCTAGTGGTGGGAGTGGCGTATCTCGCACTGAATGCATTTAGGGTTATAAACCTTTGTCATTGTTGTCTCTGATATCAGCAGACCTTTATTTTTTTTTTTTTTTAAGTCTCATTTGAATCTGCCTCCACCCTGTGAATTGTGTTACGGGTCATGTGACAGGCAGGTTTTATTATTCAAATCATTCTCCTATTAGCATAAGTGCATTCTGTCTACCTGCCTCACCACGGTGAAGGTAATTGCATGTTGTTATACACCAGATTTGAATGCAAATTAGAAGGGGAGAGAAATATCGGAGGAGGGATTCTTTGATATCGAACGCAAGGAAACACAAGACGGAAAGAAATAACTACACAAACACGTGAGAATAAGCTGCGATACTCGGGCATTCCGGGAACGTTTGGGTTTTCAAAGAGGGCGCGTTTTTTGCACACGCCCAAGTTTTATTTTCACATTAGAGCAACGTTGGGTTGAAGTCGTCTGAGCCTATTTGACATTCCTGCCGGCAGATTACCCACTTGATCCATGCAAATGCCTCGGCATAATTTTGCTTTTCTGGAAATGGAAAAAGGAAAAAAAGGTCATTGCGGCTGCCAGACCTCTCTTTCTCCTTATCTGCTCCTCGGCTGCAAAGCGGCAGCGCGGAGAAGAGGCTTATTTTTATTCTGCTGTCAGAAGAGGTGATAGCGTTTCCTCGCAGGAAGCTGAACAGAAACCTACAAGAGGCAACGGACACGGACGCTGCATTCAGATCCGAGGGGTTTCACGCTGGCGCGCAGGACCGTTGCGTTCCCGTCGGCGTCCGAGCAAACGGGACGTTGGCGTAACGTGAGCGAGCGAGCGAGCGCATCGGTGATTCGGGGGCCGCAAATGTTTTTTTTTTTACAGTCGCCCAGAGTGGACACACTTAAACATCTGTGGAGTTTTAATGACGACCACAGGTTCTGGAGGGTGAGGGTGAGGTGATGGATGCGACGCGCCACTTCACCTCTCGAGGTCGCCGAATCGTACACGCTTGCACCTTTGACGACGAATCAAAACGCAAACATTAATACAAACCTTCTCTAAAAGGATCAAATCCTCGTTTTGGTCCAAAACCCGATATCGAAAGAGGAAATACACGTCAGGCCCTGCCTCGATCTGTTCCGCCCAGATGCCGCCACCGAGGTAAACTCGCCCGCAGTTGTTTTCCAAAGTCTGGACAGAGTCCGTAAAGCACGCGGACCCGACTGTCTGGACCTGCTCCAGAAGCGGGGCGAGGGGGGATACGAGAGGGGGGGGGATGTGACGAAATGAGCGCAGGAGAACCGGGAGTCAGCAACGTGTCGAACCACTCGGCTCCAGATGAATCTGCGCCCACAAGAGGGCAAGGAAGGAGGCAGAGCCACACACGCTGTGAAGGGGGGCCGCACGTCAGCAATGGAAATGTACATGCATGCATGCCCACATACAAACATACACACATACATACACACACACACACACACACACACACACACACACACACACGTGCAGCATCTAATTGGGAAGTAAGCTCATGGATCAAGTGAAGCTTTTGCGTTTGTTAGCTGTTTGTGTGTGTGTGTGTGTGTGTGTGTGTGTGTGTGTGTGTGTGGCTTTCCGTCTGCCGCGGCGCATATGCTTACACCTCCGAGATTATGCTAAGCAAGCTTATACAATCCACTTAGCATACAGGCCGTAATAAAGTATTAACATGCACAGTCACAGGCCAAATAAATCCCGGGTAAGAAGAAGAAAAAAAAAAAAAAAAAAAATGGTGAAACTACGAGGAATATTTCTGTCACACAATGGGAGGATGATCAAAGAGGGAGCCAACACAAAGGCAGGGAGGGCCGGGCTTGTTGTTGTTGTTGTTGTTGTTGTTTTTTAATGAATGGACAGCAGCACAAACATCAACTGCGTTTGGAGTGAGGTGTAATAACCACTTCCTGCCGCTGCGCTGCTCAGGAACACGGGAGGAAGTGGCGTGCGCCGAGCATAAATAGCAGGGGATCTATTTCCCAGCGACGGTCCCGTTCACGCTGAAGGAGCGGCGTTTGTCGTCCGCGCCGCCGCCTCCGTCACTCTGAGTCACGTCGGTCGTCATGGCGTCGGGCGGAGGAGAGAAATGAGCGCGCGCGTCGACACGAGCCTCCGTCCACTTCCCTTCGGCTCAGAACAGCTGGCGACTCTCTCTCTCTCTCTCTCTCTCTCTCTCTCTCTCTCCCTCTCCCCCCCCCCCTCTCCCTCTCCCCCCCCCCCCCCCCCCCCCGCGCCCCCCCCCCCCGTCCCTCCGNNNNTCTCTCTCTCTCTCTCTCTCTCTCTCTCTCTCTCTCTCTCTCTCTCTCTCTCTGCTGCCGGAGCGACATCACGCTGTCGCTTTAAAGGTGCAGTGCGTACGGTTCGGGGGCCATCGAGAGTTGGAAGTGGGGCGTCGGATCCGTCACCTCACCCTCACCCTCCTGAGCAAGAAGGACAACCCGCGGTCGACTACAGAGGATCCCGCCCCAGATGTCAAAATAGATATGTATGTTTAGGTGATTATGTAAATCCCTGAAAATGTCAGTCATAGTTCCTATTTTTTATTTTTTATTTTTTTTGATTTTCAGAATTGACAGAAATGTGCGGAATGGTACGCGCCGCACCTTTAACGCAGCTTCCCGTCTGCTGCTTTCTCCTTTATTTGTTTATTTATTTGTTTATCGCGTCGTTGACCATTTTCCAGCGCAAACATCGGAGGTCTGGGTTCTTACGGTGTGAAACACACACGACGTGGATCAGTGTGGCGCCTCTCGCCCAGTTACTGCGTCACCTGCCGAAGCCTCCTCCTCCAGAGGAGGACGTGAGCGGCAGATCCGCCGCTCAGATCCGCCGCTCGGATCCGCCGCTCGGATCCGCCGCTCAGATCCACCGCTCAGATCCGCCGCTCAGATCCACCGCTCGGATCCGCCGCTCAGATCCGCCGCTCGGATCCACCGCTCAGATCCACCGCTCAGATCCGCCGCTCGGATCCACCGCTCGGATCCGCCGCTCAAGATCCACCGCTCAGATCCACCGCTCAGATCCACCGCTCAGATCCACCGGTCAGATCCGCCGCTCAGATCCACCGCTCAGATCCACCGCTCAGATCCACCGCTCAGATCCGCCGCTCGGATCCGCCGCTCAGATCCACCGCTCGGATCCGCCGCTCAGATCCACCGCTCAGATCCGCCGCTCAGATCCACCGGTCAGATCCGCCGCTCAGATCCACCGCTCAGATCCACCGCTCAGATCCACCGCTCGGATCCACCGCTCGGATCCACCGCTCGGATCCGCCGCTCGGATCCGCCGCTCGGATCCGCCGCTCAGATCCACCGCTCGGATCCGCCGCTCAGATCCACCGCTCAGATCCGCCGCTCAGATCCACCGGTCAGATCCGCCGCTCAGATCCACCGCTCAGATCCACCGCTCAGATCCGCCGCTCAGATCCACCGCTCGGATCCACCGCTCGGATCCACCGCTCGGATCCGCCGCTCAGATCCGCCGCTCGGATCCACCGCTCAGATCCGCCGCTCAGATCCGCCGCTCAGATCCACCGCTCGGATCCACCGCTCGGATCCACCGCTCGGATCCACCGCTCAGATCCGCCGCTCGGATCCGCCGCTCGGATCCGCCGCTCGGATCCACCGCTCGGATCCACCGCTCGGATCCACCGCTCGGATCCGCCTCTGATGTGGCGGCACGACTGACAGCTGTCGTGTGGATCGATCGTCTGAAATCATCCACCCGTCCGTTCCCTCTGTTCTTTGGGGGATGTAGAGAGGGAATGGTGCCCGTCCCAGTTGATGATGAAACCTGGCATACACCTGGGGACCAGACCCCCGCCCCCCCCCCCTTTTTTTAATTTTTTTTTTTACACGTTGAAATCTATATCTCGTCTTTCATTACGTTTCATTAACTGAGGTTGTTGACGAGAACTTGTGCATCACATATGCTTTTCTTGCTACGTACGTGGGGCCGCCGCTCTGCGAGCACGCAACCTTGTCACCCATGCAACGGTAAGGAAGCCTTTAAAGGTGCAGTGTGTACGATTCGGTGACCTCTAGAGGTGGAGTTCCATCACCTCGCCCCTCTGAGCCTGCAGGAGAAGCTGTGGCAGCCCTCAGCCCTCAGCCCTCATTCAAACTCAAGTAAATGTTCAGCGCGTCCACTTCTCCACCTGACGTGTGACTGTGTGTCAGTGTGTCACCGTGGAAACGACATAACCAGGACCCTCTGAATCAAACGCTCGCGTGCCACTGTGCCACTGTGCCACTGTGCCACTGCCCCTGTGTCTTTAAAGTAAGTTTAGAGTGTTTTTGCCTCTGAAATCGGGCTGACGGTCTTCGGCCTGAAACCGTCAATAGAAAAGCCAGACACGACAACAAAGAAATCAATTAGAGGATGTGAACGTTTATTTAACATCAACCGGCCCAACCCCAACTCCCCCCCCCCTCCCCCGCCCCCACTTCCTCTTCCTCCTCTTCTTTTTAAAGCAGTGTCGGCTCCTTCTTCTCTAAAACCCATCTGTTTGGTCAATCAGGCCTAATGCATGACCCACTCTGAGTCCCAGAGCTGTGTTTAATCCAGCAGCTTGCATTAAAGGAGGGCGAGGGGGGGGGGGGGGGAGCGGCGGGGGGGGGCTTGGGGCGCCGCCGTCTCCGCCGACGCCAACACGGGCCAGACGGGCACTAATACCGAAAGCGCTCGGAAGGAGGTGGTTAGTGGAATTAGCGAGAGGCGAGTGGACTCCAGGTTCTCTCCATTCTCGCACCTCCTCTCCATATGTGCAGCCGACCCCTCCCCCCCCGGCCCCCCACCCCGGCCCCCCACCGGGGCCGAGCTGAACGTGGGCAACGCTAAGTGGAAAAGAGTGTTAACTGTGGTTAAAAGGGAGAGGAACCAGGAATAAAGTGGGAATCGGCCTCAGCAGCATGAAGACGGGTGGTGTTCACAGAGGTGGAGGATTGTAAGGCAACATTTTAATGAGGAGGGTTCAGCACATCATCTCCGGGGGGCCCTGCCCCCCCCCCCCCCCCCCCCCCCCCCCCCCCCCCCCCCCCCCCCCCCCCCCCCCCCCCCCCCCCTCTTCCCCCCCGCGCCGCTCTCCCCCCCCCCCCCCCCGCCCCCCCGCCCCACCCCTCCCTGACCCGCCCCTCTCCGCCCCCCCCACAGAGGACCTTGTTCTTCCAGGTCAAAGGAGGGTGAGAGTGTGACAGGAAGTGCTGCCACTCAGGTGTCACTCACCCAGGGGCAGAAGATTTTTTTTTTAAAGTCCCAAAACTCCAGATCATCAGTTTTAAACCTCCAGGGGGCGCCCCGAGACATAGCTTCAGGGGGTTGTAGTGGAAAGGGGGGAAAAAAAGAGAAAGATATTTAAAATAATAGAACATGTTCTCGGGTGCAGAATTGGTGTTTACGTCGCCTCCAGCTGTGAGACAATTTGCCTCGGAATATATTTTTATTGAGCCTGTTTGTCAGAGTTTTGCTTCTCCTGCCGCAGCAAAACAAAAACAAATGCACCGCCCGCAGCGCACTGCCCGACCTCCAGGTGTGACACTGCGGCGAGGAACGTAAACACCTCCGCAAATGAAACATCACCGGTCGTTGACAGAGACGTTTGCAATTCAATGTTTCCTTCCTGATCCGGATCCCAGGGCCCGGTCTTTGCGTATCCGCTGATACTGAACGTTCTTTCGCGCAACGCTTCGTCAAACCCGTTGTTGTTGTTGTTGTTGGTTGGGTGGGTTTTTGATGATGCCCCCCTCAAAGTCGTCTTCTGTTCGACTCGTGACATCCCAATGAGCCGTGGCTCAATCCGTTTGACCAATCAATCAGCTCATTGGCAGACTAATGGATCCTTTGACTTTGAGCGATGAATCGGTGAGGTCATGGAAAAGACATTAGTTCTGTAATATAGAAAAGTACCACGTATATATCTGTGATTTTGGAAACTCAGTGAACCTGCTCGAAGTCAGTTAGCATTTTCCACCATTTCTTGGGGTAGGTGTTTTTTTGTTGACTCGGCAATTCACCCCCGGGGGCAGACAGGCTTCTGTCGAAACGGCCGCCATTGCCATGGAAAAGCAACAGCAATGCCACGGAGCTCAGTGTCTCGTTCAGTGACGATGTTCCCATGGTGACCTGCCTTATAATTTAATCTTCACCTTGAATCAGGAGGAGCTCCCTGCCCTCACCATCTGCCCAGTGTTGATCCAAACTATGAAACATTTGAAAATACATGCAACAATCATGATTATTTACGTGTTTACACCTGAAAGGTCAAAGTGCGTAATCGCACGGCAGCATAGATGGAGCATAAGATGATGTAAACGAAGCCATTATTCCTGCTTCTGTGAGCAGTGATGGTCACGGATCACTTGACATGGTGATGGAAGGCCAGTTCTGAATATAAAATATGAAACAAATATTGATTCTTGAATGTGATTGGAGTTTTTTTACCAGTAGAAAATATATATACTTTACTTTTAACTGGTATAAATCACCTCAGTTACTGAAATGCATGTTCAGGTATTTCCATCAGTGTCGGAGGCCATTTCCGAGGCTGACATCAGGTCCCACTTCCCTCTCAAATCATTTCTCGATATTCCTTTTTACTTCCGTCTCCCATCTGTGATTTGCTCCAAACCAGAATGAGCGGAATCATTCCCTGAAAGGTTTGATCGCGTCCATGAAAAGGAAGAAAGCTGAGAGAGTCAGGAGCTCGCCGGTGTCTCCCGTCTGTCTTCATGTCGCCGCTGTGATTCTCCGCGAGACAAACGCACTCCGAGTGATCACCAGTTCCCCCATTTCAAAGCACAAACGCCCACTTCCTCGGCTGCGGGGGGATTCGAGTCATCGTCCGCCAAAAAAAAAAAAAATTTTCCACACCAGAAAGCTGGAGCTGTGGAGAACAGGTGCCAGTTGTAGTGTTTGTAGTAGTGACGGTGCCCACGCTCTGTTGTTTACATCAGGAAGGTCGTGGTCCCGTGGGAGTCCCAAACTCTGGAAAGCTCTGATGACACCTTCCCATTTCACTCTCTTGACTCGTAAGTGTTTCAGTCGCCACACCGAGTACACTTTGTCTAAGTTGCATTGTTTGAGAAAATGGATATTTCCTGAGCTCACAGCCAATGGGGGGACGTTTCAGAGATGTTCCGGGGCCGTAATGTATAATATTACAAAACAATCACACACTGACATTTTCAGGACTTTCCAATCACCCACATGTTTTATTTTGAGTTCCCGCCGCCATTAAACGAGCCCATTCATGTATATTTACATGAGGAGCGGGGCCTCTCTACGGGGGGCCGCCATGTTTTTACAGTAGCCCAGAGTGGACACACTTGAGCGTCTTTTGAGTTTCAATGACGACTGAAGTCGACCACAGCTTCTCCTGCATGATCAGAAGGTCGAGGGTGAGGTGATGGATTCAACAGGCAGCTTCACCTCTAGATGTCCCCAAATCTTACACACTGCACCTTTTAAAGGCAAAGCCATGATTCCTCAAATTGCCAGGTCAGATAGCGATGCGCAAATCCTTGTGTTTGGGGAAAAAAAAGTTTTCCATTTCAAGGTGCATGGTGTAAGATTCGGTGACATAGTGAGGAGGCCAGAAGATGCTTGGCGTGTCCGCTTTGGGCTACTGTAGAAACACGGCGGCCCCCGTAGAGAGGACCCGCTCCTCATGTCAATATACATTTATGGGCTGGTATCAAGGTAATGGAGAAAATAATAGAATTACCTAAATTATTTGGGGGGGGGGCAGATAATTGAGGCGCACCGTCCTTGATGTGGAGATGAAACTTCCCTTGACAGAGGCGAGTGCAGAGGGTGAGGCGGAGCCTTCAAAGAGTCCCGGTGAAAGTGAGAGCACAGCACATATCAACATTCACCTGACGTGAGGTAGAACTCCATTATAATATGTGCTGCGCTATCGTTTCGGGCCGAATGCAATGAAAGCACTTTTCAACCTCGGGGCCTTGAGTTCGCCTCGCAGGCTGGCAACCACACCGCCAATTATTTCACCACAATGTCAAGGTTGTAGCGCTTTGCGCTAACCCCCCCCCCCCCCCCCCCCCCCCCCCCCCCCCCCCCCCCCCCCCCCCCCCCCCCCCCCCCCCCAGCCCCCCCCCCCACAGCCCCCCACATCCCGAGCACCTGCCCATGCTGCGTTATGGAGCTCCTGGAAATGTGGTCTTTTAAAAACAACAGTGGTCTGAGAGATTTTTACCATATATGGCAAATGGAGAATATGCTTTACTACTTCTTTATCCACCATAATCACGAAGTTCTGTTTTTTTTTTTTTTTTAAAGGTGCCTCTAAGTTTTAATATCGGCCGTTTCTGTCACTTTTAACGTTTGATATTATCATTTTAAATCTCGCCGAGATCGGCACTCGGAGGCGTTTCGCCAAACGTCCTTTGTAAAGCGGTGTCAAACGGCGTCCGAGCCCGGGATTAGCACCAGGCGGTGATCAGTGAGCAGGCAGGAGCTAATTAAGTGTTGCTTAAGCCTCTGAATACAGTTTCATATATCTGTAATCCTGTACGACCTCAGCCACTGGAGACCAGAGATTCTTGGCTGAGACGCGAAAAGCTTGCATGTATCTGTCTGTATATATATATATATATATATCTATATATATATATAGATATAGATATATAGATAGAATGATGTAATAGATTTCACTTTGTCCATTAACAGATCATTTGACGCTGTAATTAAAAACAGCTCGCGATGATGAATTAATCAATTCCCCCGAGTGGGATTGTAAAATAAGCTGCGAGCAGTTGCTCTCTCACCGGAGGAGGAGGGGGGGGGGAAGAGGGGGGAGGAGGAGGAGGAGGAGGGGGAGGGGGGGGAGGAAGAGGAGGAGGAGGAGGAGGAGGAGGAAATTGACAGAGATTGTGATTCCAGTGGCTCTGCGGATAAATAAAGAGGGCGCGGCGGCAGGAAGCAGCTTCACATGACAGCTTTTGGCTCCGAGCTGTGCAAATATACTCATAAACAATTTAAAAGCAATATCCAATTTAGCTTTTGCCCACATTATTACTGCTCATCATTAAGATGTTGAAGTGGCGCATTGAGCGGTGTGGTAATTAACATTTAATGACGGGTGTTTGTTTACAGATGAGTGGAGGATGCCGAGTGTGAGTAAAGAGTCAAGGACACAAGTGAGATTTATATCAGGTGTTTCAACATTTGTGCTTTTTCTTCTATTTTCATTTTGATATAATGACGGGGTGAAATTTTAATGTTTCTATTTGTTTTATTTTTTTTATCCCTGTACGATTTATTTATATAGTGTCTTTATTTTATTTCTGTACTGATAAAAGTTTAAGAGAAGATGATCCTTTATCAGTGGGCGTGTGTGTGTGTGTGTGTGTGTGTGTGTGTGTGTGTGTGTGTGTGTGTGTGTGTGTGTGTGTGTGTGTGTGTGTGTGTGTGTGTGTGTGTGTTTATGTATGCATGTGTGTATATAGATAGATAGATAGATGCATAATTACACCGTTTATTCAACTGGACTGTTTTTACAAGTTGTGGAAATCCACACTTGAAAGTGAAGCATCTGTTCTCCCTCCCTCCCCTCATTCCCTCCCTCCCTCCCCTCATTCCCT
>JAFBJT010106515.1:26980-46802 GCA_016785325.1 Chascanopsetta lugubris
GCTGCTTATTCCGAAAAGAAGATTAGATTAGATCAAATAAACTTTATTACCCTTGCAGAGAAATATATCTTGCACATGGAAGCCACGGCAGCAAGGACAAGAAACTATTTTTTTAAAAAGAAACTCCAGCAGTGCTGACCTGAATCATTAATATAGAAAACATGCATTGCAATAAACGATGCACATGGAGGGAGGAACCCCCACCCCCACCCCCACCCCACCCCACCCCCAGAATCCAGTCATTTCTCTACATAACCATGAGTAATTATAGGGACAAAAGGAGAGGACAGGATTGTGAGGCAGTTCTCACCGGAGGGAACCAGACTCCATCATTCTGACTTAATCAGTTTTATTGGCAGGGTAACAGCAGAGTGTGTATCTGCTCCGGCTGCAGTGTGGGACATGTGGAATCAGGTGCCTGTTGGGAAAAGCTGTCCAACATGGAAATGGACTTTACTGATATATGCACATACATACTCAGGGCTGGACTCTGGGAGGAAACACCTGCAGATAAAGAACAAGCAAAGGCAGGAAGAGCGTGCGACCTGCACACGGAACATCCACAAACACATCGCCCCAATCCAAGACAGTGAGTTCACTTTAAAGGTGGAGGATTTAGTGACATCAAGTGGTGACATTTTGTCTTTAAATGCATGAAGGAGGACCTATGGGTAACCCCCAGTAATCATTATCACACAGATGAGGTGTTTACTGTATCCATTCAGAGTTACTGTAAACATGGTGGTGCAAACATGGCAGCCTCCATTGAGGAGCTCTGCTTCGGATTGATGTAAATACAAAAGGCCCATTTAAACTTAAAGGTGCAGTGTGTCAGATTTCGTTGATTTTTGTCACTTCTACTGGTAGAAGTAAATATTGCGAGACAATGACATACTGACATTTTCATGATGACTTCATTGTATTTTTGTTCCCATTTTCCTCAAATGAACCTATTGATGTATGTTTACATGAGGAGCCGGTCCTCTCTACGGCGGCCACCATGGTTTTACAGGAGCCCAGAACGGACATACTGAACATCTACAGTTTTAATGACAATTGAGGGCCACCATATAGGTTCCCCTGCATGCTCTGAAGGGTGAGGGTGAGGTGATGGATACAACGTGCAACTTCACCACTAGATGTCACCAAATCTTATACACTGCACCATTAATGAAAATTACAAGTTGGGTTATTTCCCATTTCACTTTATGTTCCATTTCTGCTGAGAGAAACCGAAAAATAGTTTCCCTAAATTGCCCAATTATTAACCTAATACACTGGACCTAACCTCCTAATATGAGCTTGTCTGTATGTCCTTGTGTTGCATCTTGTTTAGTTTTGGTTTGGTTTTCTGCGCTTACGCCATATATGCTGGTTTTCCTACTACTTTTACTCCACTTCAGTGAAGTTCGCAAAAGTTCGGCTATTACAGCTCGCAAAGCTGCAGAGGTTTAAGAATCTTGACTTTTGCTCCTTGGTAAAAAAAAAGAAAAAAAGAAGGTAGATCCATTTAATGAAAGTCAGAGAGATCCTTCATTACACCTTCACCTGGCTGCCTCCTCCCAGATCCACAGAATATATGAAAAGCTGATGCATGGTCCTCTGCATCAATAAAATGAAATGATTTCTGTGTGCAGGTGGAATTTCTCTTTAATGATTAATTTCAACCAAATCAGCATTTTATGAGGAAGCTAGAGGCCATCAATCCGACAAGTTGAGTCTTAAATAACATGGATTTTTGGTGTGTGTGTGTGTGTGTGTGTGTGTGTGCGTGCGTGCGTGCGCGTGTATGTGCGTGTGTTTTGAAGATATCAATGGGGGGAGATCTTTACGGAGCTTGATTGTTAAAACACAAGGTGATGAAAAGTATTTAAGTTCATATTGGATTCAAGTTTGCAGTTAGAAGAAATGATTACCAAACTGAAGAAATGATTACACTGATGGTTTTACAAACGTGAAATCATCTGAATGTGCATATTGTTGTTATATTTCTCTAGAATGAGCCTTTATATTTATGCCAGCAGCAGGTCCTCTCTGCAGAGGCCACCATTTTATGGCTTAACTGAGGGATATGATATCCTCCCATCGAAGGGAAACTTAAGGTCAGGTCAGTAGCATCATGCAACCTCACCACTATGACACTTAATCCTACACACTGGACCTTTAGAGTCCGAAGAGCATGGGAGGAGCAGAGCAGGGACCTTTGTTTGTTGTTGTTTTTGAAGGTTTCACCGTAGGAAAATGAGCACTGTTTTTCCCCCCAGCACCACTCACACATCACTCCACACTCCTGTTACAATATTGTGGAAACATTAAAGGTACAGTGTGTAAGATTTTGGTCATTTTTGGCACTTCTAAAAACATCTCAAAACAACGACATGCTGACATTTTCATGAATTTATAATCACTTGAGTGTTTAAATTTTTTTTTCCATTACCCTCAAATGAGCCCATTAATGTATATTTACATGAGGAGGGGGTCCTCTCTACGGGGTCCGCCATGTTTTTACAGTCGCCCAGAGTGGACGTACGAAACATCATTTGGGTTTTAAGGACAACTGAAGTCTACCAGAGGTTCTCCTCCATGTTCAGAAGGGTATTAAGCTTGTTTATGAAACGCTGACACTTAACCACCAGCACTAATCTGTCTGACAGCGAAAAGACCGTCACTCTTCATCCTCATCCTCTTCTTCAGTGTTTCATGAAAACCAACCACACTCTGGATTTTTGTCCACTCGACTTTCAGCCTCACATCCTCCTGTGTTTCATGGAGGTGTTGTGTCCCCCATTATGGATCCAGCCCTCATCCCCTGCCGCTGTGATGGTAGCAACCAGGTGACGCTGTGTGGTCAACCCCACCCACCTCAAGGAGACGCCCATGGGACAGAGCAGCACCCAGGGGTTTTAGCCCTCTTACTAGGGCCTAGTGTTATTCACCTTCCATAATTGCGGCAGCCTTTTTCGAAGGTCCGAGACTTGAGGAGGACAAACGATGCCGTCGACACAAAGCGGGTAACGCACTCTGTCACTGGCTGAGGGGGAAAACACGCAGCAAAGATCCATACACAGTGAAACAATAGGAAAGCGATCGATTACCAGCAGAGGGAAGTCAATCCACAGAATCCACACACTTCGAGCGGCTTATAAATGAACTAAAATCATGTGCATACCTGCAAAGCAGGGGTGTCATACAAAGGGTGCATTGAGTTTATGTTGGATATATTTTGATGCAGGGAATTTTCATCAGATTCACAACAGCACTTGTACTTTCTTGTACTCAAACAAAGGGAAACATTTGGAGCTGTTGTTGTGTGCTTAGGTCATAATCTTATGATTTTACTGGTTCCGGCCCACTTGCGATCAAACGTGGTCGTAGGTGACCCGACTGAACTCAACTAAGTTTCCCTCCCCTGCTTTAAAGTCAGTGGCCAGTACTTCTCCTGTATTAATGTACACTGTGTGGTGCAGGGACACCGTGGATCTGTGGGGTGAGAGACATGTATTTGATTTGATCTGGTGACTCTGCGTTTCACCGTGAGGTGCGGCTCCAACTCCCGGGCCTCCGCCCTCGACTGAGACGAGAGAGACTCGGGTTCAGCCCGTCAGAAAAACACAGTTAACTCAAACGGTGCAAATGAGAATACATCACGGTGATGAGCCGGGATATAAAGATCGCGAAGCTGCTCTGCGCGCCTGGACACTTAGCGGCGTAATGAAACCGCGCGGTGTGATGAAGCTTGTCAAAATTCCTCCCGCGCATGTTAACCCTCATTTATCTGCAGGACTCAGAAAGCAGAGCAAAATGGCCACCTGTTCGTTTTCATTATTATTGTCAGTGGTGTGGGTGCATCACGGAGGCAAACACCGCCCCCTCCCCTGAGGTCACTGTGAGGAACAAGAAGAGAGGAGAAACCAGACAAATGAGAAATGAGTTTATTTTCCTTTTTGGGTATTTGAAAAGTTGGAGACAAATATTTGAATATCTTGAAACAAATTAAAATGTGGCCAAAAAAAGATCAGTGTTTTCTCATGATCAGCTGTGAGACTTTGTAGGCGTTGTATGATAAAAAAAATACCATTAATAACTGTGGTTCTCTCTGAGGTTAGATCCCCCCACGTCTTGTGCTCCACACTGACCTTGTCCACTATGTTGCTAAGTGGGCGGAGCCGCAGCCTCAGTGGATCTGGCAGATGTTTCACCCCGAAACACGAGCAGCACAGATGGAGACCAGATTGAATCCACTGGTCCGTGATACATTTGTGAAAAAATATTTAAAGCATGGATCTACAAATATTTGCAAAGACTTTTTTTTCACCCCAAGTATTCAGTATGTTCCTCTCTTCGTGTTGAACATCAAAGGTTTGTGCTTTGATGGCGAAGGTTAATGCGAAAAATGGAATCGTTTCAACGGTGCTGGGGAGGTTTTGTGATGCTCATGAGCGAATCTGAATGAATCAACGTATTCGTGGTTGAAGAGTCATTTTGTAAAGCAGAAGCCACTCAACACTTCCCATCAAAGGTTCAACGTTACATTTTGCTTTATCAACAGAAATGTTTGAACTTTTCAAAACCAAGCGCCACATCCATTTCAATGCAGCGAAGACTCAACATGCAGTATTTCAAGTAACCAGGAGGAAGTCAAAAGACCATTTCTGATTCAAACGCTGTTTGGCTGCGTCCGGGTTTTGTTGTTATTGTTGTTGTCGGTCGGCCGTCGTCGTCATGCAAGCCGGCTTTTCAAAGGCACGCTCATTAAGCTACAGCTGATTCATTAATGTGTTGGTGGCACCACAGAGCGAGTGAACCTCACCGACCTCTTCTTCTCCATCTTCTTCTTCTTTGTTTGTTGGCAACATCAGGCTGCACGCGTAGCGACCACCACGAACATGGTAAACAGCAGCTTCCATGCGCACTTGATCAAAATTATCCGGCTGCTTTGTCAGCTCCTTCTTGAATTACCATGCCACCATCCTCTAAAAAACAAATTGCAAACATGTTGAACACATTCTCACGTTGATTTGTCTTCATTTTGGAATAATGGTTCAATTAGAGAGAACCGGACCCGGTGCTGAGCGGAGTAAATGTGTTTCTTGGCGTCGTCGGAATGATCACGCTGACGTCCTTTAAGTAGGAATCGTGTCCATGCTTGAAAATGACTTTTTCTTCCCCTTTTTTATCTTCAGGTTCAGTTTAATGGGGAAACTGCAGTAAGATGCAGCACAGAGTTTCATATGCATTTTTATGGTCTATCCAGCGATGGCATTTTTTTCCTACTTTGCATGAATAGCACCCATGGGAATTACGGCACTAAATCTTTACTATCAGCATGTGGCTCGGTCCACAAGGCCGCTGCTGTATAAGAGCGAGATCCTTAACCGCATTGACCCGAAGAATGGGGCATCGCACAATAAATAACAAACAAATGGAACGTCAGGCATAATAAAGGGAAAACAATTTGCGTATCCATTAGTGCCTGCAAAGGCACGACTGAAATAGAAATATACAAAGCGCTCATGTGGCGTGCTGGGGTTGATTTGTAATAACTTCCTTCCCACTAAAACAAATAACCTTCATCCTGGATTTATAGCAAGAGTCCAGATTTCCGTGGAAGCCGTTCTCTCTTCATGCAGAAGTAATGGTGCTGCTACAGTCTGCAAGATACCGGATTATGTTTACAAGGTCAGGGGCACAGCTCGAGCCTGTGTGAGGGTCATGTGTAGAATCCATGATGAGGCTGCATCGTACCCCGATGTAACTACCTGACAGCATTGTGTTCACTCATGGTTGCTGGTGTTTAATTTTTTTTGCTGTGTAATTGCACCTCCAATCCACTGGTTGGCATCGTCGGAAATTTCTCCACCAATGTCTTGAACCTCGTTTTTTAAATTTTTTTTATCTTTGTTTTAATTCGACCCAACATAAGATATAATAGGTAAGATAAAAAATAAAAAAAAACTGAAAGATGTGCCACACCAATGCAGAGAGGGAGGAGAGGCAGCTGAATATAAACATCACCCAATGGACCAATCACAAGTCAGCACAGCTGCAACACATAGTGGGATTACTCCAACGGTGCCCATCAGCCATTTGTAAAGGCCTGCACAGACTATACAGCTTCTCAGAGACATGTGTGAATAAGGCTCAAATGTAGTGTTTTATATTCAACATTCCAGATTTCTCCTTTCCCACAGCACATGTCTGCCAGAAAATGCTCATACGGGAACTTGGATGCCTGGGCCACATTTACTATTTCACTATTCGCTCTTTTTCACAAGAGTAAATGTCACATAAGGTCCTTTTATGTTGTTGTTATGATTCAAGGTGATGGCAATGAATCATGTGAGTCAGAGAAGAAGACTTTAGAATGGTTTGAACATCATTTCACAGGAATGTGTATTTTCTGATGAATGTGAAAGAATAATTCAAGTGAACGGTGACGGAACTGTCAGTAGTTGCTGTGAATGTGACTGATGTGTAATTCTTCCGCAGGCTACATGTTCGTATACACACACACAAATACACATACACACGCCCCCCCCCCCCCACACACACACACACAAATGCATATACTCAATGGGCACAGTCACATTGAGAGTTTATGTTCCTTGTCAGAATTAGAATAACTCAGAGTGCTGAGGCATACGTGTGTTCTGTCACTCACCATAAGTCTCCGCAGTATTTCTATAGTAATGTGCATCAAAGATCATTGCCATCACTTAAATGGCCGTCAGTGTTACATGACTTTTGTTTCCAGTATTACTGCTCTGGTCCCAAGGAAGTCCTGTGGATATCTAATCAAACGTGGCATTTACAGCAGAATGGAGGTCTTTGCTGTCGTCACTTCTCCCTGTGACTCTTAAAGGAGCCAGACTTTTGCAGATTATATCCACGTTTAGTTTGCGCACGACCCATTTTCAGCTCAAATAGAGTTCCTGCGTAAATGAGATGATATGAGTTTTATTTGTGCATCTGTAGAAAATACCAATTAGCTCAGATTTACCTCATCAATAACCAGACCAAACAAACTTGAATATCATCTTCACCAAACAACCGTCTCTCTCTCTCTTCAAACGTGCTCGCCTTCGTCATGTTTAATGGCAGATTAAAGACAGCGTTTGGATTATCGCCACCTACAGTTTACAGTCATTTAGTATAATGAGTCTGGCTCGCTCCAGCCGAGGCTCCACTCATGCGTGGCGAGGCAAATAACTCGCCCGGCCACAAAATCGTTTTGATTGGCTGCTCCACCCGAACATGCATGGCTATGATTTGTTGTCATGGCTGCGTTCCAGGATGAGAACACTTTAAATCAGGCTGATTAGTTTCAGGATGTGACGCTTTGTATGCTCTGCATATATATATATTTGTGTTTCATCCAACAGTGGTAGGATGTAGAAAGGAAGAAATATTACAAAGTTAAACACGAAAGAAGTGAGTTTGTAGTTTTAAACTAATGTGCAGGATATAGCGTGAAGTTCCCTCAGTTATGATTAAAACTTAAAAGGAGAGGACAAACAAATAAAGATGAAAAGATAAAGATGCATTTTAGAGTATATAGTGAAAGCAAAATAAAGATGATGATACACTCGTTAAAACCTCACAATAATTATGCATAATTCATATTCCCTTTTTGTGTCAACTCAACTTTACATACTAGCCCTTTAAATTAATATTTGGTTGAAGTACGCGTTTAAAACATGCACAATGAGGTGTTTCTTGATTGTTTTATATATTCTGTGGAGAAGATTGTGGAACTGTCTGCATCACGAAATCAGAACAATCATCCTCTTTAAGGATTTCACATCAGAACAGGCGACAGCACAGTTCTCCAAATGACTCTTTATCGCCCCACAGTGGCTGGCTGCCATACAGGTGCAATACAATGTGAGAACACACTTGTATGATACACTGTGACTGTTGATTGTCTGGTTCATGGACGTCCCGTGTGTTTGCTCGGTGTTGGGTCTGACAGGTTGAAGATTAAGCCGCGGTGAAAATGCACCACCCGGGGCGGCAAACAATACCCTGGCTCTCCTGAGGGAGGCGCACGCGAGCACACGGGAACTTGTTGCCGCTGTTCTCAGGACGCAGAGAAGAAGAAAACACTGCACGCGATGCAGGATGCGACATAAAAAACAGCCGCCGGCTGTTTGTTGACTTTTGTCGATTGCTCCGCCGGACTCCCACAATAGAAGATTACATTTCAAAACTTCAACTTTTGGAAACTGAAAGGAGTTAAGGATAATCAGGCATGGATGTTTACAAGAGAGGGTAAGATCATACAACTTTTGTTTTTATTTTTTCAGAAAAAGATTAGATGAAATATTTATTTGTATTATCCATTGGTTAAACCGCAACTGTAGCCAACTGAATGGTGAATAATAGTTTCCAGTTGAGTCCAAATATTTGTATCCCCAGACGTGAACCTCGTGTGTTGTTCTGTTTTGCTGTGTACAGGCTCTTTGTGAGCTCCGGTACTCGGACAGGTAGGTTCTGGTGGTTTGCCTAATGAGTTTGCAGAAGTATCAGCATGTCTACAACAAATGAACCGTCACACTCTCACACACACACACACACACGTGCGCGCGCGCGCGCACACACACACACGCGCACACACACACACACTCACACACACACACACCAAGCTCTGCTGGTGTTGCTGGGCAGGGATGAGGGGTAAGCCAACTTTGACTGATGTGTTCACGATGAATCCTGCGTACTCCACTTTTGAAGGTGCAGTGTGCAAGATTTTGGTCATTTTTGCCACTTCAAAAAAAAAAAAAAAAATTTAATTACATATTGACATACATTTATAATCACGTAAACGTTTCGTTTTTTCCCCACTACCCTTAAATGAGCCCATTAATGTGTGTGTGCGTGAGGAGGGGGCTCCTCTCTATAGAGACCGCCATGTTTTTACAGTTGTAAAAGTGGATGTATTGAACATTTCTTGGGTTTTAATGACCACTGAAGTCGACCATAGGTTCGCCTGCAGGCTCAGAAGGGTGAGGGTGGGGTGATAGATACAACATGGAACTTCACCTCTAGATGTCACCAAGTCTTACACACTGTACCTTTTAAATGATATTTGATCAAAGGTGTTTAAGGTCATTGTTAGTTATTTCCTGGGCGCCCTCAATGTAATCCACAAATATGACGGCCAGCAACTGCTGGGCTGGGCCGAGTGTAACAAACAGCCACGTCAGAATCCCACAACATGGGTCAAACATTGATATTCATCCAGAAGCTGGTGGGTTGACTGAGTGGTGGCCAGCGCTGAATCATCAGACCACCATGATGGTGGTCTGATGACTGGAAGTGTCCGGCTGTTCTATCCGGCCACCAAACACCAACACACGTGGGAATGGCAAAACAAAGTTCAGATGCAAGTAAGCATGTCTTTATTGCTTGTGTTAACCTTCTCACCCAGACCTGATTGCCTTGGCAAAGTTGTGATGGATTTTCATTGTGTAGCCGTCACCCCTGGACGACAGGCGTTTGTGTTTACATTACTCACCCAAAGCTTTATTAAACGACAGCCCGGATGTAATTAGCGTGGCAGTTTACTCAGTGAATGTGAGCTGACGATATGAGCTGACCAATTCCACGTGAAAATGAAGGTTAAGCATATTGCTCAGCTGTTCTCTTTACTTAAACGGAATGGCTTCATTTTCATGAATAATAGCAGCGTTACAGGGACATTAAGATTAATTGCGGTCGATGAGGTATAGTGTTTCCGCGGTTGCTTCCAGGTGCGCGCAACGCGAGAGAGGGTCCGTCTCAGTAAAATTAGTTTAGGTTCATCTCGGCATCTGTTTGAGAATTATGATCTTAGGAAGAAGAGACATGTTTGGCGAAGTTGTTCATTGCAAAACCTGGACAATAACACTAAAGTGACTTAAATCTGATTCTTCACATCAAGGCTGTTTGGACACAGATGTACTGTGACTTTAGTGAGCATGTTCACATCAGAATCCAGGCGTGTTTTTTGACCATACACCTGCAAGTGTCATTCGCCTGCAGAACAGCTGCATTGTCAGCAATTGTCATTAAAACAGCAAAATCTTACTTTTCATCTCGTCCTCAATCGTTTGATTGCCTCGCCTGATTCCATATGCTGAGGTGTCCTCGGGCAAGACACTCAACCCCACGGTGTCCCGTGTGCTCATAAATACAAAGTGCTGAGGTCTTCAAGACTTGATAAGGCGCTGAACAAATACAGACCATTTTAAGAAACATGATAATAGTCGCCTCAAATTGTGCAGATGCTGAGAGATGTTTACCAGATGTTGGTCGGCTCATAAGGCCGTCAGTCACAAAGTAGGATTAGATGTTTAGTATCATCACAGGCCTCTTTAAGTTGTTTTGACAACAGTTTGTGATTTGGTGGAGTATATCTGCAAGTTACGTGCTGCAGGCAGGAGCCACTCTGTGCCCAAGAATAACCTCCCTCCATAACTGATCAGATAAGCCCATCTGGACATCTTTTATTTTCATCATATAATTTGGAGTGATATTTCTTTCAGCAGTCTCATAACTTGAAGTGGTGTCATTTTGTGGTCTGTTATATTTCCAGAGAAACAGATTTTTGATAAAACCAAAGATCAACAAACAGCCCCTCTGCCTGTTTTTGTGCCAAGACCGTGCCGGAGATCCCTCCTGGGGGAGATTAGCAGGTAGAGGACAGATTGAAACCAGACAGAGGGGGGATGATGAATCGGAGCATCAGACTCGCCAGAGTGATCCGCAGAGCTCACCTATGCTCGCGTCGTCTTGCTCTTCAAACACCGCACAGATACATCCATGTCTGCTTTTGTTTTTTATTATCGCATTAAAGGGGCTACGTGCACATTCTTAACTCAACATATTTATAAACGACCCAAATATCACTCTTATCATATTACTCTATATGAAGAATCAACAAGGTGCCTGTCTGGCCACCCTGTAATACCACTGTTTTACCACTAGAGCAACTCATGGGCTGCTACACAAAACCACCAGAGCAACAGAACCATAAAGGTAAATACAAATGAGCACATGCAATAATTACCAAGATTGTACGCTTATCCAACGAGTATCAAATTAACAGTTTTAAAATCCTGTTTAAGTCCAATGTGGCATACAACACAAGACCTGAGAATTAAAATAAACCATTTCATATGGTGTTTACATTCAGATATACAAGTTATTCATTCATGCATGGATGGTTTTTGAACAGCCTCTCTGGAAATGTTGAGAAGTACATAAAATCAAAAGCCTGTAATTTCATAATTAGAGCTCATACTTTTGCGCTTAATTCTCCAAACATGACTCGTGTGTAACTTCAGTGTGACAACAACAACAACAACAACAACAGATCAACAGAACACCCTCACGTTAAATCACCATATAGCCACTGAAAAGCAAACAGCGGGTTGTAAAGCTCCGTGGAAATGGCCTCGGGGCCAAATTGCTGTGTGTGAAATTCTGACCAGACAAACTGCACTCAAAAACAAGACAGGTGCAACTGCGCTGATGTCCCGACCGGCGAGTGGCTGTATAGGTTTGGTCGCTAAACCCGAGGTGGAAAGAAAAAGCCATTAAAGTCCTCTTAGCCGTGCAGAGCAGTGGGGCTGCAGCGTGCCGTGCACAGTGTGCCAAGTGGCTAGCTGTGCATAAAAGGAAAAAGGAAGCTGCCAGCTTAATTTGCACTTGGGTCAATTGTAACTGGTTTATCTGAATAATATGATATATCATCTTTTAATTTCATTCCGCCCCTCTCCCCCCCTCCGCCGTCTGTCCTTGACCTCGCTATGTAAATCCCAGGCCCTTAGCTGGAGGGCCAGATTCAGTTTGAATGTGAATACATTAATCCAGGTTGAGCTGCACCATGGATGTGCGGCATTTACATCGCGCACAGATAAAACAAACAACCTTCACATGCAATTTATGACATCTGCAGCAGGAAGAGTCACACCATACAAGCAAAGAGATCCAAGGGGCACTGTGTACAATCTTGGTCGAAGGACAGGATGTAGTGATATCGACAGTGAAGTTCCCTCACCTCCCCCTTCACTTTCAAGTATATAGGAAAATGGGAGTCTCCACTACATCAGGGTTGTCTAACTCTCTTTTGCTCAGGGGCCTCACACGCCCCAATTTGATGGTAAGTGGGCTGGAACCGTATAATCTAAGCATAATGATTCATTTCAATGGCATCTCCATTGTTTTAGTGCAAAAAAGTTCAGGACATTCTAATAATGCTCACATTCAAAGAATCTCCTTTCGAAACATTATGAACAGCCTCCAATATGAACAGTGTGCTTGCTACTGCTTTTACTTTAATTGAAACATTGCATTTAATGTCTTTTTTTCTGTTATTTTTTTACACTTTGCAAAGTCATCTTGTGCGCCAGATTGAACCCTCTGGCAAGTCCTATCTGACATGCTTGGTAGGGTGAAGGGTGTAGGGGTAGGGTGTTACCTTTTAATGAAAAGTTCTCATCTGTTTCAGCCTGGATTAGAATATTGCCTCTGTGGCTGAGAAGACGAAGTGAGACACCAGGCTCGTGCGAGCTCACATATAAACAAATTTAAAAGCAAAGCGTAATCAGTAGGCAAGTGACTGTGCAGTCCCCGAAAGGTTGTTCTCATCACATCTTCCACCTCTCTCTTCCCTCTGGCGCCCTGATGCAAAGAGCAATCGGAGTTAGTACGCATGAAGCTCCTGTGCGCAGCTTCCAGATGATACATGGGTCCTGGGTGACACTGGGTGCTGCCATTTTGGCTGTCACGTTGCCAAACGAGGCTTTGGACTCGGTTCAACTATCAGGGAGCGAATGGCTTTCTTGAGTATTTAGCCCATAAAGACTTAAACAAAAGTTGTTTATATGGCGGCGTCCTCACTTCGTTTCACATCCCGTATGCAAATCGCGCCGGTTCGCGTACACTTTCCATCTGTCCGAGAACCATTAGTGACTTGGAGCAGCTGTTTATCAGACTCACAACAAGGCATAAATCTCCGGCTCGGAGTATACATGCTCGCCCCCCTCGTTTGTCATTCTTCACCAAGACAGCACCAATTACCCCTGATTTCTCTTTTTATTAAAATGACAAAAGGACAATGTTTTGGGGGGGGGGGGGGGGGGGGGGGTAAAAATTTTGGGGGGGGGGGGGGTTTGTAACAAGTGTTAAATGTGACGGGACCGGGCTTTGTGCTGCTTTATCACTTCTATTCGAATCTGGACCGTGTTCCCTAAAATAAAGACAAACCTGACACCCCCATCCATCTATTCCGGCCTCGTAAATCCATTTCAGGGCTGCAGCGCCACAGTGGTCCACTGCGTGTCCTTGCTCAAACACTTAACACAGCTCACTGAGGGTGCACACGGCCCATCTGTGTCCTCGTCGATATTGTTTGTGGACGTGTGTGGCACGGCAGCCGGAGCATCCCTGCAAGAGATGAGAGCTTTGATCCGCACTCTTGACCTGCCGCTTCAGTGGTCTTTCAGTCTCTGCCCACCCTGTGTGTGTGTGTGTGTGTGTGTGTGTAGGTGTGTGTATGTGTGTGAGAGATGCTTGTCTCATGCTGTAACTCAACAGTTTCAAAGGCAGACCTGTAATCTCCAATAACAGAGCCAAAGCATGAATCAAAGGTCATGGCGGCCATATACTTTAAGCCCTGGGACAGGCTCCAAGCTGCAAACCTTTACATTCGTAACAAGATGGCCCCCCTGAGAATCCCGGAGTTGCTGCAGGAACGTCAGCAAGTGCGGAGAATGCCAAGGCGACGTCGCACCTAGTGGCTTTGAGGGCAGAGGGAGGCGCAGCTCACTTTGAAGACGACGTGGCTAATGTGATTTTAGGGGGGGCGCCTGTGCGGGTCACGGCTCTCGCAACAGCTTTTACGCAATCTCATTTTAATTGGTTTGCGGACTTTCATCTGCGCTGACAACCACCTGCATGTGTGTCAACGTGCTGCTCTGTGACGGGCGTCCACCCCCTCACCCCCCCCCCCTTCCATCCTGTTCCGTCAGGGAACCGGAAAGCAAGACTTGGATTGGGTCGGCGCTGCATCATCAAGTTATGCCAGCGCTTTTGAAATCGTTTTTTCTTTTGTCGAGTTATCACCGGAGCCAACACGTCGCAGCCCAAACCAGCTGGCTCACCTATAAACGAAAAAGAGGAGAACCTCTGCCGCCGAAGCGTATGAATCAGATCAGCCGCTTCCATTTGAGCCAGAGGTTTTCTTCCATGCAGATGTGTCTGTTTATTTTTGAATTATTAACCAAAGTGTTTTCTCAGCGTCATGCCTGGCGGCGCACTCTATGCTCCATAACTCACCAGCACTGTCGAGCCCTGCTGTCATTGTGTCAGGCCCTGGTGTGTGCATACAGTTGACAAAGCAATCTTTTTCGCTCTGGTCTGGACAGAGCTCTTGGGCATACGATCATCTTCAATCAGTATTATTCTCTCTCTTTCTCTCTGTCTCTCTCTTTCTCTCTGTCTCTCTCTCTCTCTCTCTCTCTCTCTCTCTGCTTGATGACCACCCACTGAACTGTGTTCGTCCCTCTCCGGTTATCTGTTCTCTGCGTCAGTCTTTGGCTTCAGGTCCATTCTTCGCAGAAATCTCCCGTATGCGAGATGTAGGTGAAATCATTTTTTAATTCTCGAGGCAGAACTGCTACATAAACAAACTACAACAGCGTTTTCACCAGAGTGGGCAAATAAGTCATGAGTTTGATAATAAGTCTGGGCTTGGACGAGCAGGGTGAGGTGAAAGAGTCTCTTCTGCATTATGCAACATAAACACTAGATGTCCAGTGTTTCCCCCAGGTTTGCCGCCTTGTGGGTGGGGGGGGTGGGGTGTTTTCAAGGAAAGATAAAGTTAAATGACTGTTGTGATCTGGCACTGTATACAAAATACAATCAAACAAAATTGACTTGATCTTCCAGGGGGTGCCATGGTGGGGGCGGGGGGTTCCAATAGAATGGTAGGGGAAACACCAATGTCACTCAATTGTACACAATGTACCTTTAAGTGTATTCTGGTACAGAGTCCAGAGTCCTTATGCATTCATTTGCACACTCCTCAACATTTCCGAGGAGTGGGAAATATTTGCATGTGTACATGTGTACATTTATTCTAAAGTTTAAAGGTAGAGTGTGAGAACTTCAGTGACATCTAGTGGTGAAGTTGCATGTTACAGCTGAATACCTCTAACCCCCTGGGATATTGGCCATTGTCAGTGAGCCCTACAGCTAATTGTCATGTCATCTTCAGCCGCTTATCCAGTAATGTGGGTCGCGGGGTATTTGCACCATTGTACACATTGGGCCAGTCGGAGTATCAGTGGCAGGGCCTGTGACACTGCAGCAGGGTCCAAGTGGTACTTGAACCAGTGTCCTTTGCCTCCAATGGCAACTGCTCTAACCACTGCGCCACTGCCACCCCATGTTTTGTATTATTGCCCCATACTGCAAATGTATAACGTCAGCGTTTGTGGTCAAACAGCACCCTGATGGTCAGGTGACAGGTGTGTATTTGTGTCACATTGGAACATGGGGTCTGTCCACCCTGGTGTGGTCTGTGCTTTGCCTCTGATTGTCGCTGGAGAACATTTTGCTTCGTACTGAGGAGTCACTGGTGCAGTGACAGGATTCACAATCACCAGCAGCACCACGCACCGACACCAGCGTACCCACCAAAAAAAAAGAACAGAGATGCTCCGAGTGTGGGAGTGTGTGACTTTCTCTGCTCAGGATGCCATTAGTGCTGCCATTACCGCGCTGCATTTTCACACTCTGGGACGTTATGTTCATGTTTCTACTCTGTCTTTTCTGATGAATACTTTCACATTTGTGTCAGGAGTATTTTGGATGAGGATGTTCTGTCTCATCACCGATCTTGTCGAGACAGCAACTCAGACCTCGAGACACATCAGGGATAATTGGGATTGTTTTTCTCTCAGTCAGGAGGTGCTGTGTGTGTGTGTGTTGTGTGTGTGTGTGTGTGTGTGTGTGTGTGTGTGTGTGTGTGTGTGTGTGTGTTAGAAGTTCTAGTATACATTTTTTTTTTAAACTCCACATGCTAGGTTATGATGGTCTGTGTAAATCAACAAATGCTCATGTCAGTGGTGTTCAAATATATTTCTTCATTTAATGTGTTCTCTTCCGCCATCTGCTGGATCCTCATCAAACTGAATTCTATGGGGAGTCAGTGAAACATTCCCCCCACTGAACAGCACATTTTCTGTATCCATATCTCTAATTGAATCTTACCATTTCATGGTATGAACTTTTAGTGGAATACATTTCTTCTATCATCTCACCAAGACTAATTCATTTCAAACGTCTCATTAAGCTTAAAGAGAACAAACATATGAGGGCAATTCAAAATGATAAGTAACATAGTATCAAGCCTAGTTCCCAGCGTACTAATGTGACTAGAGTATTAATCATATATGGCACCAATCTGTACACATTTCAAAAAAATTATCGTGTGGACAAACTGCTCCATTTTTAAACTCCACTCACAGACATGAAGATGATTTTACTAAAGTATATATATATACAGTATATATATATATATTAGAAAAAATGCTTCACTCAAAGTTTGTGATATTTGAAAACATACATTAAAATGATTGTGCTGATTTATGAAATATATAGTGTAACATTCCACCGGGGGCGAGAACACAGAAAAATACATGAAGTTGAACACAGATTTAAAGGCACTGTGCGAAGGATTTGGTGATTTTTAGTGTTGAAAATGCGTATTGCAAGTAAAAAGGAAGTAATAGTGGCCCGCGCTCATCATTAAAACTAAGCTGGTGTTGAGTTTATTCATTCTGGACGACAGTATAAACATAGTGGTGCGACATGACGGCCTCTGTTTAGAGGAGCTGCACGTGATGGGCTCATCATTCTAGAGCAGAGGTGTCACATTTTATTCCGTCATTTTAGTTCAGGGGCCACATGTGGCCCGATTTGATCTCTAGAGGCCAGACCAGTAACATCTTAGCTTAATGTTACATCATGCACACACGCACACACCCACACACACATATACACACACACACACACCCACTACTCCTTACCTTCTTCTTTCCAACTCACCAATTCCAGGCAGCAGTACTGGCTCCCCCTAGTGTCCCAGCATAGTAAGTGCAGGGCTGGATCAGACCTTCTGGTGTGCCGGTTCCAACCCACCGGCCATATGTTTGACACCCCTGTTCTAGAATGATGAAAACACCAATTTCTTCATTCAGGCGATAGTTGACATGATTCAAATACACTTTTCAAAAAAAAAATCTCAATTGGATTTCATAATGAGTCTTGCAAAAACCACTGTGGATTGGTGGTTTTCAACATGCACCACGCATGATGTGTGGTTCCCTCAGCCTGTTGTCACTCTGTGCACTCTGATATGAGTGCGCAGACCTCTTCCCCAGTGTCACCTGTGGCCACCAGAGCAGCAGGTGTGTCCCTACGCAGGGTCACTGAGGTAAACCAACACTGAGCATGGTTTTCATTATTCAGGAGGGCACATGGGCAGGGTGGCTGGAAGGGGGGAAGGGGGCGGAGCCGGGGAGAACGAGAGAAGGGGAGAGAGAGAGAGAGAGAGAGAGAGAGAGAGAGAGAGAGAGAGAGAGAGAGAGAGAGAGAGAGAGAGAGAGCGAGCATCTAAGTCCGTGGACCCAGTGCCTGGAGGAAGCTGGAAAGTGGAAGTTGGACTTCCCTCACAGGTGGAGATGGAGGAGGCAGAATAATCACAGCCTGCTCTTCACTTTAAGGTATTTATCATCTTTTGGCCATGTTGACAAGACTGTGGAAGTTTCTGTTTGTTCTGCACTTTGTCTCAGTGCACTGAGGGAACTTCTGCTCTCAGCTGCAACAGACAAACATTCAAAGTCAAACTCCATAAGGTAGTGGGGGCTCTGTGTGATATAATAATAATAATGAATTTTTTTTTAAAGGGCAGCGTTGGTCTTTCTCCCTCTGCTTTTTAAATGGACCGTGAATGCAATCACCTGTAGGGGGCGCTAAGTAAACTGATGGAGGACAATGTTGAGACTATTTGTTAACAGTTACCACCTGATACCAAGCGTGAAACTTTGGAGGTAATGACACTGATTTGCCTTTTTGCAACAAATTCACATTTAAAAGAATTGAAATATGAGCTTTATAAAATCATATTGGAAAAGGCACTCAAATTATGTGAAGGAGAGTGGTGATTAATTGATTCAACTACAAATAAAACCCTGACAACAAACAATTAGCAAAATGTTGACTATAGACCTGATAACATGTCAAACTGTCGTCGAACTTGCACAGTCCTCAAGTTGGACCTCAGTTTATTCTCAAAAATCATCCAAGTCTCTTTCGGCAGAAAAAAAAGTAGTAAAAAAAGTATTTTTACTTAGCAAGATTTATGGCAGTTTACAGAAATATAAAAAAAAACTTTTTCGAGTTGTTTTGGCAGGAACAAGGTCTGGGTTATGAAGGCGATCTGTATGTGGTTCCCTGGTGTGCTAGATTCATCTGTGTCTGCCATGTTGGATGCTCACCTGAAGCATCGACCTCTGACCTCTGTCCTCACACCCTGGTGGGTTGACAGACACGGCTCTGTCTTCTGATGCCTGTTGTTGTTTTTTGTTTGTGTAGTATTCTCCTTGATGTGAGCACTTATACCTTTCCAATGTTGACTTTCTGTTCTCTCCTTTCATGAAGTCAAACTTTTCTACCCCTGCCTCCTCTCTATTAAAACCCCTCCCATCAAACGTAAGAGTAATCAGACTTGATGCAGTTCTCCCACTCACATGTATTTCAATAAGCCTGTCCCTTTGAAGAGCAGCGAGTGAACCTCTCGCTGACATTTATCTGAAGTGATTTTCAAATTTAAATCCAGGATTTCTCTCCAGCTTGGTTTTGCTAAAGAGATTTACTCGACATTGTTATTTTGTTTGGTGGCGCTTTTTTTTGTGCAAATCAATCAAAACAAATGTGTTTACGCGGAAGCACCTCATGAATAATGGAGACTTAGAGAAGCTTGGCATTATTACTGTTCCACCGTGTTTTGACCAAAAATCAAAAATACTGCAGAATGAAATACATGGTCTCCCTGCATCTCATTTGGATATTGGAGTAATGAGTAGATAGTAGAAACAGACATGGCTTGTAGTATTTAAAAAAAAAAAAAAAGCAGAAACACCATTTACCATAGACCAAGGAGTCTATTTGAACTTTGCTGTCATGTATTTCAACTTGTGTCACTAAGTGGTGTTCAGAAAACACTGTATCTTCCTACAGGATGTAGGGTTTAGGTGAAATTCTTTCAAGTTCCATCCATGGAAATGGAATATGTCATAATCTTCAGTACCAATTCTTCTTAACGCTCTTGAATGATCCCTTTATTGTTTTACATCACGGCGCCAAGTCGCCTCGCCGTGTTTTCTGCCATATCCTCTCCTACGTGTTTGGAAGGAAGAGCTGCAGTGAGGAGTATTCAACGGCGGTAACGTTTAAACTTGGGCCATCTCCAGGAGGAGGTGAATACCGAGGTTCCTTCAGCTCTGACATGAAGTACTGCAGCCCTCCCCGCTGAGAGGGGCTGTGTGTGCCTGCAGGCGGTGGATATAATGAGGGCTCATGCAGCTCAGCTTAGCATCTCGCTCCTTTTTGATATTTGTAATCCCCTCCAAGTGACTCGGTTAAACCCCCGAGTGTCCAGCTGGCAGAAAACACTGAATCAATACGAAGACCCACTTCAGAGTTGACATGGGCACAAGGCTGGAGCTTCATAATCGATCGAACATCCATCGGGGGCTGTCGGGAAGTCATC
>JAFBJT010106516.1:0-12229 GCA_016785325.1 Chascanopsetta lugubris
CTTCTTCTTCTTCTTCTTCTTCTTCTTCTTCTCCTTCTTCTTCTTCTTCCCCTGGCTGTTGGTGTTTTGTGGCGGGCTGTAAAAGCCCCAGAGGCTCCCACACGGAGAATAGGTTGTAAACAACATGGGGTAAAAGTTTGAGTCTGTGTTGTGCTGCATCTGTCGTCACTGGCTGTCTGCTCACATGTCACGGTTTCACCTGCTTTGCCAGCACGTAGATATAGATGACTTTGATCACATGACATGACATGACATGACATGACATGACATGACATTAGATAGATAGATAGATAGACAGATAGATAGAGATTGTGTATTTGTGAAGCAGGTCTACAAATTGATGCGTAACATGTCCATGATGTCACGTGTGCAGTCTGTCTCTCTCTGTCTGTTCATGAGCGACTCTTTTCATTGATTCATTTATTGGGGGGAAAACGGTGAATCTCATGGTTCAAATACACGTGAATATAATATTTGTATAAAGAATTCATGTTTTCCAAGGACTCGGACAAGTGTAGCTTCTTTCGGGCGCTGCTCACTCACACTTTGCCCTGAATCCTTTGTCTTCCATAGGTTCATTATTTCGGCAGTTATTATTTTCTGCGTGTCGTTCAGGACTTTCTGTCACATTCAAGTGCTCTGTTATTTTTGTCTTTGTAGAAATTCTAGTTTTTAAAAAAAAATTTTTTTACCTCGACTCCAAATATTTGCAATATTGAGAGTATTATTGCGCCATTATTTCACCACACGCTTCAAAGTCGACACAGGCACGTGCATATTTTTTTTTTTTATTTCATACTGTTTGAAGTCGGTGGCTTTTACTGATCAAACGCTGCTCATGTCAAAGAGCGAATTGAACATCTATGATTCAGCTGATGTGGGAGTTGGCGCATCAGAAACAACGTGCACATCCATCGCAACCTTTGTGACTCCGGGCCCAACTTTCATTTTCCTTTCGTCTTGGGCCGATCGATACGAAATCAATACATGTTCCCCGCAGAGGTGCATTAAGGTCGCAGAGGAAAAACGGAGAGTTTCAGCAAAGCTCGTGGAGCAGCAACACAATCATTTATTCATGGAGTCTGGTGCTGTGGCGCTGTCAGCGTCTCTCTCTCTCTCTCTCTCTCTCTCTAAAGCCTCAGTGTTTATAACTGGTCACTATCTCCCCTTGTGTTCCCGTCCCTCCTCAACCCCCTCTGGCGGTGGTGCAACTGGAGGAGACAGTCTGGAATCCAAAGTCACTTTCATTCAGCTGCGGTGAATGAGACCCTCGGAATGCGTCAGTGACAAAGGCTTTTACAGCGCTGGAAACAGCCCCGGACACTGCGCAGATTCACCCTAAAACCATATACACATAAAGCAATTTATTCCACTTTGTAGTGGCGCTTCCCTCGCACACACACACACACACACACACACACGCACACACACACGTCTTTAGGACAGCTGAGGATGTGTTCCTACTGGCATGATCAGACACGAAGCAAATATGCTGACGACTTTTTCTCTCCCACCATCGTCGTTTGTGTTTAAAATGTATTTTAGTTGTTGCAAAATAAAAATATAAAAACACATGCAGTATATGTGTTTTTATAAAAAATATTTTTTCAAAAAAGTGGAAGATTAAGCTGAAGAGACAAAGGAGAAAATCGTAATTTTGCTGGAAAATCTTTGAATTCTTCCATTCTTTCCTCCATTGCTCGCGATATTCCGATTATTCGTTTATTTATTGCAGTTTTGCCTTTTTTATCTCTGAGATTATGTTCGGGGATATTTTTCAATCCAGTTTCAGGTTTCGGTATTTGAAATGACGCCGCAGTGGGAAAAATAGATTGAAATGTCACTATTTGTTGATTCCTATAAGGATCCTGCTCATTATTCCAGGAATAATCGTCAGGATGTCTCTTAGAATGAAAATGTCTGATCTGGTTGTCAAGTGGGTGTTTGCTGTTAAACAGAGCAACGTTCTCTGAAATGAAAACACATTTATATGGAACTTCTTTCTCGTGCTAGTGAAGACTCGTGAGTTTCTCTTCTCTGTGTGTGTGTGTGTGTGTGTGTGTGTACGTGCGTCGCTTATTCCAGATTCCATCTGATCACACAGGAACGCTCTGGTTTGCGGTGGTTTCTGTTCCGCACATGGCGACAGTTATAAATAACCTCTGATGAGCACTTCGAAATGTTCCCATGTGCGCAGCTTGTGCAAGGATGATATGGTGCAAATGTTGTATTTAGATGGACCACTAATTACACTCATAGGCGCGCGCGCGCGAGTGTGTGTGTGTGTGTGTGTGTGTGTTTGCAGTTCTCAGGTCCACGTGTTGTTGTGACTGTACGATGGAGGAAATGACACCTGATCTCAGAACAGATATGAGACGGATTCACTCATGTTGACATCATCCATCTTTATTCATCCACAGTGAACTGCAACTGCAATATGGAGTCAGTACAAATGTAGTTCAGGCTGAGGGTGAATATTAACGCGTGAATAGGATTCATATATTTCCGTGTATTTTTTTCATAATCTTCATTTCAAATGGATCAAATCCCAATGATTTGAACTGCCTGTCCTGTGCTAAACACCGAGGACAATGTCCCGGAGTCAAATGGAAGATAGTGGGTCAGACCTGGACTTCATTCTCTCTAAATGCTCGTGGAGTGTTGATTACAGGCGTTGGTCTCCACGCGCATTTTTTTTAACCCTTTCATTTCTAAATATTCAAAGGCGTCGGTTTTTATGGCTCAGTGGCTCAGATTCCCCACAAAATGTGACTGAGTGTTATGTCTAACACACACACACACACACACACACACACACACACACACACACACACACACACACTCACACAGAGTACAAACTGCAAACTGCGAATCGCGTGGTCAGGATAAGGACAATAACAACGTCATATATTCTGAGTTACACTCGTGCTCCTGTCTCACTCCTGTCTCACTCCTGTCTCACTCCTCCTCGTCCCTTTAGAAAAAAAAACCGGGATCTGATCTCAGATAAAAGCCACTCAGGCGTTTTGAGTCTCGGGAGCTGATCAAGTCTTCATGAGGGGACGTGTATGTGCACGTGCATGTCAGAAACACTTGCAGGTTTCATGTGTCGTTACAAAGATGGATGTGGGTTTTTATTTTTTTAATATTTTTTTTACGAACATGACTTAGTTTGACTAAAATCCCCGAACAAGCAAAGAGGGAATCCCGGTGTGAGTTCATCTCATCGAGGCACGAAGATACAAGTTGATCTTAGTTTTCATCGTGGTGCAGATTCGGTCTCACGGTTTCTCTTTGTGCTGTGTCTTCATGTTTCTGGGTGAAATGACGAGCGGGAGATGAGCACATGAATTCAAAAGCGTTTATCTTTGCATTTAAAAAAAAAATCCTCTCATTTGAAATGTTTCACTTTCACCTCTCTTCTACTTTTTTTTTTTATGGAAACAGAAAATTGTGAAACAATTTATTTCTTCTATCGTCGCTCATCGAAACCCGGATAAACAAGTGGGAGAGAATCGTTGTATGAGACATCATGTATTTCTTTTCCATTAATGGTGTCGCACGTGCCCGACAACACGAGGGGGTTTGGGCGGATGACTCGGGACACGGCTGTGTGACTATAGCATGTATTTATATGGCCATATGTTATTGTCATAAATGCTCATTCGGCACTTTGTCAGTCAGCGTTAATGGCAGCAACTGAATTAACGGACTCAACCCTTCAACCTGCACACACACACACACACACACACACACACACACACGCCCCCCACTCTGATATAAGATGATGTAAACGCAGTAAACGGCTTCATTTCTGCAGACACGGAGGCTGTGGTGATATTCGAGTCGCCGCGTGCTGGCGCACTCATCTGCGCACTCCAGGACTCCGTTTTGGCGCAGTCCCCCTGCTCCGGGTCTGGCGTCAGGCCTTGTACATTTCATGGTTGAAACTGAACTCAGCAACAACGACTCGCATCGCACGAGCCACATTCAGCGCCGCGATTCTGCTCTTTGCGCACCGCGCGAAGTCCGCGGCTTGAATTTCTCGTGGGCCGCTCGTTAGAAATCATTGCGACAAACGGTGACGTCATTTGACCCATTTAATCTGCCTTCGTCACAATGACGTTTTTCTTTAAAAAAAATAAAAACAGTACAACAATTTCATACGTATTTGAATGAAAAATGAAGAGTTGCAACTTGTGATTGATTGAGTTTTCACACAACGTGAACGAATGTGTGCGCGCTGCGCAACGTAACTTCACTTTGGCGCATAAAAATGCTCCGACGCCTTCGCCCTGAAATACATTCACGCGCGTGTCTGTCCCTCTCTCCTCTTTAAGTTTAATTGGCCTTTCTGCGAGCCTTTATTTTCTTAGCTAACCACTTCGTCCGCAGTCAGGAAACAGCCGTTACAGACGCCATTGCGCACGTAGCCCCCCCAAAAAAATCAACACACTTAAAAAGCTCCGAAACCACGAGACACACCAAAAAAACATAACGCAACACTGACACAATCATTATTTCGAACCCCCCTTCAAAATAATAGAAATAAAGCCTGTACTCAAACGTTACCATATCATTGGAATCCAACCACACACACACACACACACACACACACACACACACACACACACATCACAACTTTCTCCATTTGGAACAATTAGTCCAATTGGAGTCCAATGACTCCTTCATCACTTGCTCCATCTTTTGTGTCTCATATTTGTCTCGTGCTGCACGAGGACACTCTGTTTTACAGCCCAATAACTGACAGAGCTCCTCTGGGGCACCGCGGGGCAAATACAGTCACAGAGTCCCGCCATCACAAACCAACATGAACCCTGTTATGGAGCCTTAAAAAAAAAAAAGTATTTTAAATTTTTAAAAATTTTTTTTTACCTCTGCTGCTCCTCTGTCTTCCATCCCTCTGTCCTAACCCTAACACCGCCCCCCTCTCTCTCCTCCTCCCTTCTCTTAATAATGACAGTTTCACGTGCACATATACAGTGCTGCTAGTTTTATGTTTAAACTGTGGGGGGAACCCGGATGTAGTCTTATTAACGACACGTTTATGAACGATCAAATGGTCCTCGTTAAAATTTATTGATGGGCATAAAAAAAACACACACACACCAACGGTCACCAGCCGAATGTCGCCCCGCTGGAGTGGGCTGCTGCTCGTCAGGCATCTGAACCCCCCCCCCCCCCCCCCCCCCCCCCCCCCCCCCCCCCGCATCTGACCCCCCCCCCCCCCACCCTCCACCCCCCTTCCTCTCATATCTGCGCAAATCCCGCATAGGAAATGTTTGCGCTGTGTTGCGCCCTCGTTAAATCGGCGCAAAGTTTATTGTCCTCGTATTCAACGTCAACTATTCTGATTCATCACTTCATCCCCAACACCCACACCCCCCCCCCCCCCCCCCCCCCCCCCCCCCCCCCCCCCCCCCCCCCCCCCCCCCCCCCCCCCCCCCCTCCCTCTCTCTCTCTCTCTTTATATATGCATGTATTTATGGCTACAGCGGAGGCTCCTGTCTCTATTAAGAAATTGACAACATTCCACAGGAAGGTATAAAACTCCCCGTGTTCTCTAACGCGCCGCAGATATAAAAAAAAAAGAAAAGGATTAAAAAACAAACAAAACAAAAAACAAAACTCGTCAACGATTCCATAAACACGTTCAAGCTGTAACACTAGTCCTCACAGCGACGTGGGGCCACGCAGGATCCAGCCCGACAGAGATTGATTACACCATCAAATAGTGCCTCGCTCGCTCGCTGCGCAGCAAACCTCCGCTCCGCGCCCGCACACTTCCGCAGTCGTCCCCACGGCGGCGAGAAACACACTCTCCCGTCTTCCGCGGCGGAAACACGGCCGGTGGACGTTACCTCCGGACACGGAGACGGAGGCGAGGGAGGGAGCGCATTCTTTCAATCCGATTTATGTGCACGGGTATCCGGGATAAGTGGCGCATTGATCCACTGTACAAATTTTCTGGGGGTAAATACGGTCACGTGGCGCCGGCGCAGCCAATAGCGGGCGGGGGAGCGTTGAGAAATAATTACCTGCCTTGATTGTTCTATGGCTTAGATAAAAAAAAAAAAAAGAAAGGAAAAAAAAGAAAGTACACACACAGCCCATATAATAATCGGATGCATGTAAAAGAGTCGGGGAGGCTTCGACATGTCGACCACGGGTCCCATAACTAATTATTATGTCGACTCCTTGATCAGCCATGACAACGAGGATGTCCTTGCTGCTGCGCGCTTCTCCGCGCCCGCCTCGCACTCCGCCGGCCCGCGTCCCACCTCCCTCGTGCCGGACTGCTCGGACTACCCCTCCTGCAGCTTCGCACCCAAGGCGCCGGTCTTCTCCACCTCCTGGGCCCCGGTGCACTCCCAGTCGTCGGTGGTGTACCACCCGTACGGCCACCAGCCGCACATCGCCGCGGACTCGAGGTACGTGCGCTCGTGGCTGGAGCCGATCTCGGGCGCCGTGACGTTCCACGGCTACGCGGGCAACGGCAGGCACTACGGGCTGAAGCCCGACGCCTTCCCGGAGCACCGGGCGGAGTGCGTGGGCTCCGGCGCGCGGACCTACACGGATTATCTGTACGGCTCCTCCGCCGACGCGCGGGACAAGGCGCAGCACAACGCGCCCTCTCCCGAGACGGAGCTCCACGCTGCGGGGAAACACAAAGACGAGAAGCCGGAGCTCGATCCGAGTAAGTTCAAGCTCCCTGCGGTCGGTCTCTCACATGGCGGGGCAGGGGGGGGGGGGGGCTTTAGGATCCGGGGGGGGGGGGGGGGGGGGGGGGGGCTGATCTCTCCCCCTCTCTCCCCTTCTCTCTCTCTCTCTCTCTCCCTGTGTCCAAACTGCCCTTTTTACCCCCTTTATTGTTTTATTTTTTTTTAACACCGTGCGTAAAAAGTGAAATTATAAAGCTCTCTTTGCTGCACAGTGTCCTGTGCTGGGGGGGTGGGGGGGGGGGGGGGGGGGGGGGGGGGGGGGGGGGGGGGGGGGGGGGGGTGCTTTAGGATCCATAAAAGACAAACGCTATTAGGCTGATATTGGAGGGGCTGTAAAAGCGGACTGGGCAGTAAACCTGGACTCAAACCTTCGGGAGGACGTTGAATTTGGGCAGAAGTCGCGGCAGAAAACCAGCGCCAGGTGTTTTTCTCTTTTCAGACATGAATCAATAATATTCATCACCCCCCTGTTTTACTGTGCATTTTACGACGATATTCTGACCCCGTGCCTTCGAACCCGGGCCCGCGCTCCTATCACCCGAACTCTCCCATTCGCTTTCCGGACCCACCGAACCCTCGGTGCGAACCACAGACACATTCTCCTCTGTCCGCTCCCGCGGCAAATTCCCCGTGGCTCCCAACTTTTAGGAGCGCGTGGACGCACAGGGACGACTCTCGCCACGGACCTGTAAAGGCTTGAACTACTGGCCGTTTTATGGGCCAATAAAGTAAATAAGCGCATTGAGTATTTTACGACGCCGTGACTCCCAAGTTAAAGGGACGAGGGAGCGGATGGAGTGGGTGCAGGAGCAAAGAATCGTCCCCTTAATAATGTCCCACTCTTAGCTCAGCTTTGAACACCACGGCCGTGTGTGTGTGTGTGTGTGTGTGTGTGTGTGTGTGTGTGTGATGCCTTTAAATTGAACCATCAACATCAGTGGAGCAGCTGTAAATCCACAGGCGCTCTCATTGATCTGGGAGATGCACTTTATTTCATTTTTTTGTTTTTGTTTTTGTTTTTGTTTTGACATGCATTTGTCCCTGAATCGTGTTTGTTTGGTTTCTGTTTTCCTTTTTCTTTTCACGGCTCTGTGTGGTTGTATCCGCAGATAACCCAGTGGCTAACTGGATACACGCCCGCTCCACACGGAAGAAGCGATGCCCTTACACAAAGTACCAGACTCTCGAACTGGAAAAGGAGTTTCTGTTCAATATGTACCTGACCCGGGACCGCCGCTACGAGGTGGCCCGGGTCCTGAATCTGACCGAGCGCCAGGTCAAGATCTGGTTCCAGAACCGGCGCATGAAGATGAAGAAGATGAACAAAGAAAAGAGCGACAGCAAAGAACAATGACGTGGACTGCAGAGAGGAGGAGAGGCGTGAAAACCACTCCACGAACGGGACAGACGCACCAACACACACCACCGACACCTTCCTCCTCCTCCTCCTCCTCTTCTTCACATGTATCACTTTGTTGGATTTTGTATTAACCTTTACATGTCGGACTGTTCCATCATGTTGTATTTTCCACTGCACAATAACAGAAGAGAAAGAAGGACTTCAAAACGGATACTTACATTCTGCGTTCACTTTGAAATGCCTTTATAGAGAGAAAAAAATATATATAATTGTTTCCTTGTAATAGAACATTTTTACGGCTCGTTTACTTTGAAAATGTCCGAGAAAAAAAAAAAGAAAATACTTGAATTATTTTTTAAAATGTTAATTTTCACTAAGACGAAAATAATTTATGACGTGAATGTCTTTTTCTTTTCATGTTATTTTTTTTGTACGTTGTTGTGCAGGTGTGCTATTTTGTAAAGACACACAAAACATCTGCCACCCCACTTTGTTTGTCTTGTATTATTTTTGTTGTTGCTGTTTTTGTGCCTTTTTTTTCTTCCTTTTCCTTTTTGGACTGTAGTCTGAGACTTTAATTATCGAGTGTAGAGATAGAAACAATGCAAATACAAATATAACCCATAAGAGCTGGTATTCTGTATTCATTCATACTCAATGTGGACATTAGTAATCAGGAGGGAGAGGGTGGGTGTGCGTGTGTGTGTGGGGGGGGGGGGGGGGGGGGGGGCGGGGGGTCCAAGAAACTGAGCCAAACACAGTTTTAATGAATTCATTTCAAACGAGCACTCGCAGCAGAAACATTGTTTCATTAGCTGAACAAAATAAAAACCAGATGAATGTTTTCTAATTAATCGCGTCTCCATAACGACTCGTTTTGTGCCGCGTGGGCCCGTGACGCGCAGCCCGAGGCCCTGAACGCGCCGCGAGGACTGAGTCCAAACACGACCGGTGTCGGTACAATGAAAACTCAGCAGGATCATTTCATTCATTATTATTTGACTTCTCATAACTGCGTCATTTGAGGGATTTGACTCCAGCCTGTAGTGTTATGTGTTACTCACGAGGACAAATGCAAAAACATCAAATACACACACACACACACACACACACACACACACACACACACACACACACGCACACACACAAATGTACTTATTTCCAGTGACTCGAGATCTGTTGCAGTGAGTTCTCTTTACGCTCTCCTCTCGTTTACATTTGACCAAAATGGAGGGAGTAGTAGCAGAGGTCTGCAGTTGAATTGTAACTGTGAGAAAACATTCTTTACCCCGTTAGTTTAACTGCACGGGGCATTTCTGTCTGTCTCTATTACTTTGTTTTGTTTTTTTGTTTTTTCACAGTACATCGCCAAATGTCCCCATAATGTTTGCGCAAAGGTAGAAGTTTGGGCGAAAAAGAATCAATCGCAAAGAGGTGACGATTTGATCTGATCGACTCTTACTGTACACGTGCGGGTGTTGGCGGAGGGTCTCGGGCTGGTGGGGAGCAGCTGAGTGTGTTTAGGTGAGGGACGGTTTCCCATGTCTCGCGTTTGTTTCCGGGGTTCGGCCTAAATTGCCTTTTTGTTGGTGGCGAACAATACGGACAGGATGCAGCCATTTCAAAGAGCAATCCAGCACGTTTCCGCTCCACTCGGGCAAAAATGCCACTTTTACAGCCCCTGCTGGAGCTCGGCTGTTTGTCTCAAATGCAGACGAACAAAGCAAACTCGACTAACTGGCTAGACGTCTGGGCTAAATGACTTTATGGCTTTAATGGACGCTGCTGGTGGACGCGTTCAAAGGAGAGTCATGCGCACTGGCCGGAGCCGCTCTGCGCCTGCCGGGGCCTCCGCAGACCCTCGCTCGTCGCATCGGCATTCTGTTAGTGCACGATTGGAATGGGAACAGTCAATGATTTGTTTTGTTTTTTCCTTGGTTAAATGTGGCACTGTCCTATTTCCCATAAGTGCGGGTACAGCCACCACGACGCAGTGCAATGGAAAATAAGTGCAATTTGTTTACCGCAGGGGCGACTGGGGTCACGTGCGTCCAGAGTTGGAGGTAAACAGCTGCTTTATACAAAGTGAAAAAACAAAACAAACGCACAAAACAAGAAACATTCAGTCCTGTGGACAAACGATCCTTTCTGTCCACACCACAGCTGCTTCTGATTGGTGGGTTCGCTCGGGTCTACGCGCGTGTTTGGACACTAGATGACGCTGTTGGTCCATGTTTTGAACACGGTCTCTGTGTTGAATGGCTTTTTTTTCCTATTTTTTTTTTTTTACAGCTCTGTGGCTCAGCCCGAGAATGAATAGCAACCTATCGATGACAAAATGACAGATATGGTCACCACCGCATTTTGTGTAATGGGCCACAGAGCAGCACGCTGGGGATGCATGAGGAGTTTGTGTCGGACAGAGTGTGCACGTGGATACTGAATATATATTCAGCTTAAAAAAAAAAAAATCATAGCTATTATTTGATAATAGCAATGAGAAAATGGTAGAATTGTAGATAATTTCCTTCTACGCTTCCATGTAAATATTTATTCATGATTTTGCCACTTTTTACTCTGATCAAATTTCCATGTATTTATGAATTATTGAGATAATATGTTGTTTTATACATGTATATAGTATTTTTTCCATGTTGCTTTCATTTCAAAATTCTGCAGAAATAAAATTAATTTGAGCAATTTACATTTAGCTGGACAAACAAATTGGCCAGAAATATACTTAATAAAGAGCCAGGTCACATATAATGATGTACAAATTCTACTTTAATAACAGTCATTACACACATTGCATCATTAACACAATATCAGTGCAGTAAACCGCAACATAAACAACATATGAAATGATTAACAACATACAAAAATAAAAAATAACAACAACAATAATAATAATAGTAATAATAATAACAACAACAATACAAATCAATTCTAATAATAATAACAATAATAATAGTAATAATAATAACGACAACAATGGTCATACATTCTAACAATCATAATAACAGTAGGTAATAATAATAATAATAATAATCGATTTGTATTTCTTTCAGAGCTTCCTCCTCATTTGCTGCAGTCGTGGTTCGAAGCACCCTAGAAATGTGTAACTATGATTGGCAATCTGCATATTTATAGAGTGTGAACGCTCTATAAATTCGCCCCGTGCGCCTTTCATATTTTACGACGATGCGCATAAAACGTCAGTAACCCCACAAAAACCACACTGGCATATTTGGAGAGAGAGAAGAGAGAGAGAGAGAGAAGGAGAGAGAGAGAGAGAGAGAGAGAGAGAGGGTCTGTGCGACCATTGAGCTGGGAACGTGTGCGCGCGCTGATTGTGGCTAAACATCCCCATGTAAAATTTTATGAACTCCTCCACGCGGGAGATTTACAGCTCATCCTCGTCGGTTTTACAGGGTCAGTAAGTGGCACCCGGTATTCACGGGTCGTGTTTATATTTGCGCGTGTCGGGTGTTTTACAGCGCACGGTGCAAAAGTGGTGCCACCGCGCGACCCACGCGGCTCCACCACGTCACGGCCGCGCGCGCACGCGTTTTCCCCTCGAACTAACGTTATTGTGCGCGGCCTCGGCCTGCGCTGCCACCGGGTATTTTTAGCTCGGCTTTAATGAGTCTTCACGAGGCCCCGAAAATAGACATTGACCTCCCGGAGCCGCGCAAAGGTCAAATATTCTCACGGATGTGCTGCGTAAATGTTCATTAGGGCCCGAGAGCGCAAACACCACCTCCCGTGACACCTTCACATATCACAGCTCCCCCTGCTCCATGTGCCCCCTCCATATCACACACACACACACACACACACACACACACACACACACAACAACAACAACAACACAACACATACAGTGCAAACACAGTGTTTTTGTATTTGAACCCGCTCCCCCCGCCCCCCCCCCCCACCCTCCTTCAGCTCCATTGATCAGCTGCAGCTTCTTTACGTGATAAAAACAACATTGATCACGTTTAAAGCCTCTTGGGTTGTTGGATATGATAAGTGGAGCTCCTCTCAAGGTGGATATACACACGTAGAAAGGGCCCACGTCTGACCGGTCGCAGGAAAGATGAAGGGGTGTGGGGTGGGGGGGGGG